>CANYCX010389096.1:0-15762 GCA_948193385.1 Breynia disticha f. nivosa | reverse complement strand
TAATTTCTCTTGTCTAATCAAATTTTTATTATATATTTTAAGATTACAGTTGTTTTTCTAACAACAGTGAAAACTTGTGTAACGATAGGGAGGGTTAGAGGAGGAAAACAGTTTGGAATTATCGGTTTTAATTTGAAATCGACGGTTCAAGGTTTCCTTAAACTGGAACAAGAACAGGTGAAACCGGTTTGGTATAGTTCGGTTCAAATTCCGGTTCTGGTTCCAATTTCAGTTCTGGTTCCAAACCACCGGTTTTTGTTCGGAACCGGAGATTCGAGTCCGATTTTATTTCTAAAAGTAACCGAACTGAAACCGGACATGGCCGGTCTGGCTCACCGGTTTCGGGCCAACTTTTCCACCTCTAGGGAGGGTGGAGGTGGCGCCTAAGAAGGCAGCAGAAACTTGTGGACCAATATGGATATTCAGCCTTTTAAATTTGGAAAAATCAGATGTTAATGTTTTTTTTTTGGCTCTAGCCCTGGTATCCTCGATTTACTGGGCCGAGACTAATCCGGTTCGGGAAGGAGTTTGGGATTAAGGTTCATTTCCCCTTCCAAGCGACGTTGCGGGGGATCGAACCGTGGTCCGCCCTACCAAGTTCAGGCCCAAGTACTACTGAATTAAGCGGTCACTGGTAATCAGATGCTAATGTGGCATTACGTCTCGCACCTTTCTGTTTTGGCAAGATTAGATACGTACACTTATAAGTTTAAGAAACAAAGGAAGGTGTGTTTTAGTTATAAAATAAGAAAAAAACAGACAAAAAAGGCAGAGAATAATGTGTACAGTGGCATGAGAGGATCAAGGAAAAGCGTTAGAATTCAAAGATTGTTTCAAATGAAAGAGAAAAATTATGTTTTTGGTAATGCTTTTGTTGTGTTTGACTTGACCATAAATGAATGTAAAAGCTTCGAGTGCGGTGTGTTGGGGGGAGCAAATTGTATCGTAGGAGAAATCAAAATTGAGTTGCGTTGATTTCGAGTAGTACTGATAATTTTTAATACGATAACACAATTGATAAATGTATGATTTGACACGAAACAAATAAAATAGATTTTTATAAAAAAATATATTATAAACAACGACTTCTGATAAAAAAATTATTAAAATTAATTATGACTTGTGAAGTTAAATTTTCATGTGTAATTCAAGGGCTGCTGTGTTTGGTCCAAATATTCATAGGCTGCTGTGTTTGGTCCACATCCACAGCCACCCATCATTTTCAGAATGAATCTGTGCGGAATGTAGAGAGGACGATGATTGTAGCTTGGAATTTCCAATTCGGATAAACCCTGCCCTGCCCTGCCCTGCCCTGATAGCTAACCCCATTCTTCAACAATTACCATACGATACGACAAGTCGATATCATTATCCATGTCCCCCTTATAGACTTTCTCCACGTGCCAATATTGTTTTTTTACAACTGGAATCCTGGCAATGGCGCTTCAAACGATATGGGCAAGACCGCTTGTTATGTTTAACTTTGTGAAACATGTGGGATGAGAATGATTGGTTTGTTGGAGACTTGAGGTTCCACTGCTGTGTTCCTAATTCTGCCTACAATTACAACTTACAAAGTATGATCTTTTTAAGGGCCAAAACGATCTGGCATCAGACTATTTCTCATCGTTTCTGCTACATCTCCTCCATCGGCCATGTTCAGTCCTTCACCTCCACGCCTCCAGATGATGGTGGTGCCTCCCCCACTCGACGGTGACTTGTGAGGCACCAGCTACAAATGGACGGACATAATTCCTTATAACAGGGTTTTACTAGCGTCGACAGGGTTTCCATACCTTTGTGAAAGTTAATTAGACTCTTTAGGTATAAAAATATTAAATAATTTATAATGACGTCAATTGTAATTACGTGGATGGTAAGCTTCATACAAATTAATTAGGTTTGTATTAATGAATTTCAGAACTTATACCATTTATAAACCCACACACGTGTACACGGGTGATATATTCTTACAGAATCTACTTATAACAGCAATGTCAACCCCATATATGTATGATCCAACTAACATACAAGAACATCATCCAGAAGTTGCAGACACAAACAACGTGTTCTCTTCACAAAGTTCATGCATCAACGTAAGTTTTCATAACAAGTAACTAATTCTAAGGTTGAATCGATCTTTCAATTTCGACATATCAGTTCTTGAATGTCAAACAAGAAAAAGGAAATGAAGCTTTATTGCAGAAACAAACAATAAAAATATGATCATCTTTCTTTTCTCGTTTTTATTAGTTTCTTCAGCAATTGGAGACTAAGTTGCAACATTGAACTCATTCAAAAGGGTAAAAACCAAAGTCTAGAATGAATTTGATAACCTGAAAGGCACTGGATTTTACTAGTCAATTGCTCTCTTCTGCAACCTGATTGTTCGAAAATAGATTCTCCCTACGTTTAGCAAATGCCGTCGACTCTAGCGCCGGACCTCCTCGAAACTTTAACTCCGATGAGGTTCTGTAACTGGGATCAACAGAGCTTGATCTAGAACTGTTGTCAGTTGTAGGCCTGAAAGAACCAGTTGCTCCACCTGGGTATCGCGGCGGAGAAGCATACCTTCTTGGAGGTCCTCCTAAACCTCCTGCTCTCAAGTCCATAATGTCGGAATTTCTGGCGGGAGATTCTACGTAGGACCGGTCTCCAGAGCCTGATCCCAGTGGAGCTGAAGTGGTAGCAGAGGTTGAGCTAAAGGGATCGTCTGGGCCCCACGATGTAAGAGCTTCCTTCTTCTTAGCAAAGAATTGCCACGCTCCAAATAGAAAGAGAATGAAAAACAGTACTGGACTTGTCCATAGCATGGTATTGAATTCTCCCTTAAATACCGGAAGATTGGAACGGTACATTCCTACATACGCGCCACCAAGGCCGAGAACGATGAGTTTTTCTCGATCACTAGCTATAAGGGGTATCACCTTTTTACCACCGCCGTGTCCATCCATCGCCTGAAAATTCAGAAATGACAATCTGATTTCATCCAAATTAGAAGAGAAGAGCGGCCGAGGTCCACCTGTCCTAACATAATGCGGAGAAGAAACATTGTATACAAAGACCTTCTCTTCATTGGCAACAAGCAAATATCCTTTAATGGCTTGCAAAGTAAGTGGCCCGTCTATGCCGACATTCTTCTTCGACCTGACCCTGCATTTGAAGTTGATTAGATCCCCTAACAGTAATACGTGAATCAGATCACCGTCCGACGTAATTCCATATGCCTTTAACCGTTCAGCCGCATCAAAAACATAACTTTGGACAAGCGAAGTATTCAGACCTTCACAGTCAGATTCTCTGATTTTCATGCTCCTCAAATCCAAAGAACCAGCGCCACTTTCAGTCAAAAACAAAAGCCTCTGCTTCAAGAACGCAAGCGGTTTACTCTTCGCCAGAGCAGAACCGTGAAGTGTCCCATTTTCCCTGAAAACCCTGATCTTCCCACTTACGTCTGATGACAAGATATACCTCAACCTACCAACATGATGCACTTCTAAAATAGTTACGGGAACGCCTTGCTCTCCGCTCTCCAACTCACATTTTCCAACATTTTCCATGATAATCGAGCTCCACTCTTCACCATTCGACATCTCATAAATTTTATGTATCAAGATCATCCCATTTTCATGACCAGTCACCACAATACTCTCATTCTTATATACCGACAAGTGCGAAACCATAGCCGTAATAGGCGAATCAGAACTTGTATGAAACTCAACCAAAACATCCCCATTCCTCAAAAACACATAAACCCTCCCTCTATCATCCCCAATAGCAACATACTTACTGAGCCCCTCAAAATCGCGAAACGGCAAAACATTAACATTAGTCGCATAAGATTCTAATTTCACAGCAGACACAAATTGAAACCTCTCAGACCAAGAAGGACTATACTTTGTAACCAAACCAGCAGCCTTTGATTTATCCACACTTCCTGACTTGCCCTCTAAACCCTCTTCTTCTAAAGATTTTTTACCATGCATTCCTATCTCAGCTACCCTATCTAGCTCTTGACTCTCTCTAGAATCAACTTGAACCATTCTTGAAGACTCAATTAACATTGGTTCTAACTTAGCAACTATCTCACCCAAGTTGTTTACTAGTTCTTCAAGCTTATTCAGTAACGCTTCTTGTTGAGTCAATTTAGTATTTTTCTCACTACTTTCAGGCTCTTGAAAAGGAGCATGGTGTTGCTCATTTTCTTGATCATGTTGAGGTGGGTCTAAACTAGAATCTACCAAAATTCTAGGAGAAGTAAATACAAATAGCAAGAAGAGAATATAAAAGTACCTTCCTTTGTGGGTATATGCCATTGATATATTAGAATGATTTTACAACCATAGTTTGTACAAGAAAGTGAGCAAGTTTAGATCTTTCGTGGTTGGATCTAAGATGGAATCTAACGTTAGATTTGGTGAATAAATAAGAGGCAAACGAGATTTCAGATCAGAGAGAGAATAGTAAACTATAAGTGGGTTTTGAAGCTCGAGTGCAGAATGAGTTAGGGTAAGAAACTCGATTTGTCAGGTGAAGCTTCGAAGACTGGTCGGTCAAGTAAAAGTATATCCAGTGTAAGAAAGGGAAATAATCAAGTAAGGGTGGATTCATGTTATGGTTGGGGTCTTAGACAGGTGTCGAGGTCCATGGTATTAGTTTGCCACGTGTGCAGTCGAAACTGTTTTTACTTACTGCCTGTTTCCGACATTTGCTTCCCGTGTTCGTGTGAATGGTTAAGACACAAAGCACATCTTAATCTAGTTAATTGGGGCCATATATTTATCATGCCAATTTGTAGAGCAATTAACTTAATAAATACCATTTTGTAAACCATTTAATATTATAATTAAAATATAGTTAATATGCAATAAATTGATCAAATATTATTAATTATTGATATTTGGAGTAAAAGTAAATATCGACAGCATACCTGATTATAATGTAAATTTAGAGATAATTTTAAGATAAATATACAAAATTTAAAGATATTTAATATTATAAAAGAGTATTAAACGTGTGGTTGTTCCTTTAGTTGACTAAAAAAGTTGTTGACTAATTATGCTTAATTCAATGTATTTGACATAGGAAAAAGAAGAAAACTGCAGCAACAATCTCACCGATAGCTCAACCTTTCATTCAAGCCAAAAGATAGAGATAAAACCTTTATTTTTTTTTCTAATTTTTTTCCCTTCACCGTTCTTTACCACCAAAGGTAATATATTAAACGGTGTCTTTTTCTTCTTTAATTAAAAAAAAATTATAAAGAAAGGCTTAAAAAGTTGTCAAGATAATCACAAAACCGAAACACAGCACAATGCATTGAAACCTGACGTTTTGCCATGCATCATTTAAGATCTTGACAAAACAAGCCGTTTTGTCTACGTTTCAAAGCCATACCATCACCCACTTCTGGCTTTTTCAATCAAAAGACCGCGATGAGAGAACCATCAAAACACATGCGTTGTTTAGATACAGCAGCAATAATCTTAAACATTTACTAAATTCTGATGGAAAAATCATGATCTTTCTTCATGATGTTCTGCTCTAATCTGAAAGAAGCGTATATGGCATCAACCTGACCAGCCATGCTATTTCGAGCATCGTTGCTTGATTTAAGTGAAGGGCACCTTAATATTTCGTGCAGAGAAGGACCAGTCTTCGTTTCTGCTACAGTTTGTGTGACTTGGGAACTGTATTTATTCTGCGAAGAAAACTTCGCAGAAATTTTCCTAGGTCTATTCTCTTTCTGGATCGGCAAAACAGAAAGGAACCAATTAATACAATGTGTTTAACTGTTAAATTACAAAAATTTTAGAATGGAATTGAAAACTTAAATGATAATATTGTGCAAGTCAATTTGACAAAGACCTGAGTAAGCAATAGACTGAAGGCCATTTTTCTTATTATGCAAATGGCATATAGCCATATACCAATCCTAGAATTATGCAGATAATAGAGCTTTAAGAAACTTCCAAATAAAGCTTACCACTTCTATTGTGTCATCAGGTATTGAGATAGCACTTCTGCTGTTGCTGTCATCTCTTTCAAAGATGAAAGCCCGTGCAGCACCCGATCCATGCTTCTGAAACGATGGAAGCGAATTTTTCGACCCACGACCAAGAAAAGATGACTGAAACACGTCCATGAAAGCAATAGTAAATAGTTCGGCCACAACAGGAACTGGTAAATTTTGGAAATTAAAGAACATAGATGTCCTGACAATGATAAATAGATAACTATACACCAAATTGGAATCACAACTTCTCATGAACTCATTAGACGAGCCAAATAAGAATAAAAAAAGAACGATATATGAGCATTCAATTTAAACTGAATTTAATAAGCGAATAAGATCACAGATATCTTATCAACAACATATATAATCTTATAGCTAAAACTTGTATAGCTATTTTACCTTTGATGAAATGTTTGTCTTTGTTCCTATGGACAGCATGTTAAAAGAGGCTGCAAAAAGAGAAAATAAATAAATTTAGAAGGAAATGGAACAGTAAAATATATGTCAAATAACAATAGCTAAATTGCACACAAGACTGTACATGCTATTTTGGGTTTCTTTCTGGCAGGAGCACCATTCAGCTTCTTTATAAGACCAAAGATTTCTCTGGAGCCTTGATCATCTGCAGGTGACAAGAATTTGGCCCCCTTCTCCTGTTCCAATGATAAAGGAAGTTTGAAATCACACAAGTACACAACATCACCAATTGCCAAACATCCAAACAATGTAGCTATTTCAAAAAGGAAGTCGTTAAAATTCTGTCCTAAAATTGACAATATCACTAGAAACTCACCGCTTTACAGGGAATGTACCGCGTTACAGGTCTCTTTTCTGTCTCCTCATCATCAGATGACACATATACATCATCTTTGTCTGTAAACATGAGAGGAAGCATTTCCTTGGCCTTCTTTAAATTCATCCTTACAACGTTGCTTGAAACCTGGTAGTCCATTGTTTCATTTTCTTCACCATCTTCAGACTCTTCTTCACACAAGCTTTTCTCTCTCAGCACAGTACCACATTTTAGTTTCTGCAAAAGATCTTCTGTTCCAGCATTATCTTGTTGCTCAAGCCATTTCTGATGAAGTTCATTGCGCATTTCATTGTCAACTGGTTTCTCATCATACTCAGTTGCTATGATATCATTAAGCTCATCAGAGTCCATGTTATCCTCTTCTTCCTCGTTTTCTGGGAATCGAACTAGATCATTGTCACTGTCATCTTCTTCCTCTGCCTCCTCGTCAAGAAAAGCTTTAACAGGATCACCAAGTGGAGATGAAGTCAAGTTCACTGATCGTTGAACAACAGGATCAATATTTTCTTTGTTATTGTCCTCTTCATCAGAAGAACTACAAGATGAAAGCAACTAAAGTTTAGATTTACCAAAGTAAAATTGAAATTAATCAAAGTTCAGCAAGATTAATATAAATATAGGTATTGTTATCGCACTAGTGAAGTAAGACACTATTTAAGGGAGCAAAAACACTTACAATACAGTCACGCATGTGCATGCATATATCTGAATCAGTGAGCATACAAATGTTATAATTAAAGCTGCTAAGAAAAGAAAACTCACATATCATCAAGTGGAGCAGAATCAAGCTTCAAGTTCATAGCTAGCACAGATGGTGCAAGAACCTCTTCCAAAGGACTTTTTGGTGCGTCATCTTGTGGTTCATCTTTAGAGTCACTTTGTTGGGAATCAAAAATCAAATCCTACAGCATACACATGAACACAATAAGCAATTGCCCGGTAAAAAAGAGAGGTACTGACTAGTTTAAAATGTAAAATAAAACCCAATATAACCTGTGTATCATCAACAGGAGCACGTAATGCTTGCTTTGTTGTGCTATCCAATGTCTGCAGAAACATGTTAAGTTACTCACTTTATAAAAATGACAGCAAACTACCTCTCCGAACTGTTGGCAATTCCACTTACTGTTTGGAGAGGACTTTTTTGCAGTGCAGTGTCATCAGATTCTTCAGTATCTTGAGCATCTGTACTTTTCTCCACGTCAACAGGAAGAACAATGTTTGCTTTCTCCATACCATTATGATACACGTCATGAGTAGAGGAGGCTTCCAGATCAATATCCAACTCCACATCTTTAGCAATTGAATCATTTTCTTCAATAAAAGAACTACTTCTATTCATGAAAACAGATCTGCTAACACAGATATTCACAATAAAGATCAGTTTAACACCAACGAGAAACCCATAAACATTCGAATCAGAATCCCACTTGCCTTTCAGAAACCTCGCGCTTTCTCTGCCTGATCTTCGCCAAAATAGAAGACACCGGCTTTTGAACGACAGGCACAGGTCTAAACGATGCATCTCTAGTCTCTAACAAAACGAAAAGAACAAAATTAAAACTCACCGACAATAACCAAACCAACAACATAAACCATGCAATTAGCACAAAATTCAATTACTACCTCTTAACAATCTCTGAGACATGGCTCGCAATTCCTGAATCTGTTCTCTCCTTTCCTAATGAAACATACAATCATATCAACAAACCAAACACAATTAACAAACAAAATTAACAACTGAATATGCACTACCAAAAGATGTACCTTCTCTTCTCTTCTTTTATTCGACGAAGCTAAACAAGCTTTCTTATCCTCATCACCACCTCTTCTTTTTACTCTCCGCTTCTTCTTCTTCTTCTCCTTCTCCTCCACTTCCTCAAAACTATGCCGTTTTTTCACTTCCCCATCCACGTCATCAAAGCCTAAAGCTCTCTTAACTCCCAAGCCCTCAATTTCTGAATCTAACTCATTCTCCTTGTCCACATCATCAAACAAAGCGCTCTTAACACCTAAACTCTCAAATTCAGAATCTAACTTATTATCCTTGACCACGTCACCAAATAAAGCTGTCTTAACACCTAGACCCTCAACTCCTGAATCTAACTCATTCTCCTTGTCATCAAACAAAGCTCTCTTAACACTTAAACTCTCAAATTCAGAATCTAACTCATTCTCCTTGTCCATCTCACCAAATAAAGCTCTCTTAACACCTAAACCCTCAATTCCTGATTCAAACTCAATCTCCTTGTCCACGTCATCAAACAAAGCTCTGTCAGCGCCGAAACCCTCAATTTCCGAATCCAACTCATTCCCCTTATCCACGTCATCAAAATCTTCTCCGTCATTTTCCCCTGGGTTTTCAGATTGAAATAAATTCAATTCCGCCGAGTCTTTCAATTGATCTGGAAAATGGTTGGTGTTTTCGGTGGCCTTTTTTAGACGTTTGAGTTTTCTTGCGGGGACAATAGGAGATGAAGGTTTATCGGTATCGGAGAACGAGAAGAAATCATCATCGCTGTCCATTGGTAGCGAAATGTGAGTTTTGGATGAAATGTGTTTGCGTTTGATTTATTGTGTTTGGATTTAGGCGGTAAGTTTTTTTAGAGTGTTTGAAGACAAGAGCGGTTTGTTTGGGTAACGAACCGCCAAAATTTGGTCTGCTTCAATTGTTTTCGTTTGGCTTTACATCTGGGTTTCTATCCTATGTGTGCATCACTATTTTGCTTTGTGTGGACCTCTAATAGAATTTTGCAATATTGGCTACTCTCTTTATTGTTTAGTAAAGTAATATTATATCATTTAATAATTTATTTCAATATTCTTCTTATTAATTCTATATTTTTAATATAAATTTAATTTAATATTTTTTTATATATCTAAATAAAAGGTTATTAATAGTTAATTAAATATTAAATCAAGACATATTTAGTATATTTTTAGTCCATGTACAAAACTTTAAACGACATCTTTTCTGTGATGAAGGACGAATCTATGACCGTCTTTAAATAACTTATATTATTTAAAATAATAATTAAAATAAAATAAAATTTTTAACACATTTTTACTAAAATTTATTATTAATTTAAACAGTATTAAAAATATTATTTATAATATAAATAATTAAATTTAAAGTGTTAAATAATATAGTATAAACAATTAAATAAAAAATTATAATATTTTAAAATTCATTTTATAAAATAGATTGTTATTAAGAGATAGACAAAGAAACAAACTAAAGAGGTTTTTAAAAACACTAATTAAATATTTAATTTAAAATATTAAATATTTAACTATTTTAAATATATTTGATATAAAAAATATAATTACTTAATTAAACTAATTAAGTAAAAAAATACTTAATTTTATAAGTTAAAATTTTTAATTTAAACTATTAAATAATTAACACACTCACATTATTCATTTAAAATTATACGTTAATAATTACATATTTTCTATGATTACATTTATTTAAATATTAAGAGAGATTTCATTAAATTTATTTTGTCTTATTTTTTCCTTTACATAGTTGTTAATAATTATAAGTGATAACTTAGAAAAAATAAATTATTAATTTTACTATCATACTTAATTAAAATTTTACTGGTAAAAAATATTTATAATTTTATTATTTTTAAATATAAAAAAAACATATATAAATTTTATTATTTTTAAATATAAAAAAAAACATAAATTCGTGCTTTATGATTTTATTTTTTATTCATGCATTAATGAAACGAATATTCTCAATCATTTTGTCTAATGCTTCCATAATGTTCTTATTATTTGTACATTTAAAATTTTTGTCTAAATTTTAAATAATAATTTAATTATTTATTAATTATATTTATCAAATAAGTAATTAAATTCAACAGCTTAATTTTTAATTTAAAAAAAAACAAATTAAGCATATCAATTATAATTAAACACTCAATTTTTAACACTTAATTTTTCACATATTAGGTTGTTGAATCAATAGCGCTCATACATTATACGTATTCTGCGAATGCATGGCATCTCAAAAGAGGCTAATGACTAATCAAATCCAAAGACCAAGTATTATGCACCAACATTTTGTGTCAACACCCTTTATATGCAGGTTTAACGGTAAAGAAGATCAACCAACACACTGAAGGTACGAGATTCGATCCATGGGTCCATAACAGCCTTAGAGGAGGCATACAAGCCTAAACATGTTGGTTTCGCCCATGTCCAACAGAGATTCAGTGCCCTTGGCCTCGTGGGTTAGTCAGACCACTTACCTAAAATTTTCCCAACTAAAAAAAAACATTTTGTGTCAACAATCAACTTTTAACTCAACTTAATGCAGCCTGAGATCTATTCCATCAAATGCAACCAACTCGTCTCAACACATTTCTTGTCGGAACGAAGATTAGCTAAATACCTTTGATCACAAACCACATGTAACCTCCAAGGCAGACACCAACAATAAGAAAAACATCACAAACGACTTGGAAAATACATTCAACAAATTCATTTTCCAAGAGGAATTCAATAGTTTGACAATGCCATGGAGCCCTCAATTTGCCAGATGCTTCGCTCGATTACAATTATGGATTCTATTAGTTGGACTAAACAAGTATGTGTTCCTCCACATTTCAGAACTATAAATCGGGAGTTCAAGCAATTGAAACTAACCGGCTTATTAAGGAACGGATTACATCTCTAGATTCCAGGTAGTTTCTGCGATTAACTTTGGCGTCTTTTGCTCCTCGGCCAAGTTGACAGATGCGCTAATCTGGAAACAGTAACATTGTAACATCATCGGTTAACAGCGCAGATAAATTTACTCAAGAAGGCAATTGACGTTTCAGTAAAACTCGGACAAAACAATGCAGGACTACGAATTTGGTAAGCATGGTGAGATACAAAGAGCAAGAATTTAAAAAAAATAAAGTAGAACCACAAAAAAAATTTTAATTGATAGCTTATTACCATCAACAACCAGCCAAATTGTTCAAAGTTTGGTTGAAATGCAAGCTCATAAAGTAAGCAAGATCACTGATAGAAACTTCAAATTAGTGGCATCCATTTGAAAGGACTAGATCTTCAGGTACAACAATAATACATAATTTCTTCCTAGAACTAAATGAAGTTATTTTTTTTGTGATTCATTGCAGATGTGGAGACAGATTTAATTTGGTTAATGCTCAATGGACATTAATTCAGGAGTTCAGTTTTTCTTTCAAACATCGTCGACTTCGAAACCCATCACAGGTACACCTCCAATAATAGAAGCAGAAATAATCAGCAATGATTAGAACAACACATGAAGATCAAGTGGTCAACAAACAGTTTTTGTCAACTAGAGGATCATTTTGATAAAAGAGTTATAAGACTTGAACCGTTATGGCACTTAGAATTTTCAGAAGAGTTCCCAACCAATCACATTACTATGGCACCAGATGAAATCCATTTAATCATTTTGCATATCTTTTTTTATGTAACAAAATAAAAAAAAAGGATTCTTAAATATAAATAAAAGAATCCAAACTCAGTGAAATGATATTGATAGCCAAAACAAACAATTATGGATGATAAAGGAGCAGGCAATGAAACATGCAAGTGAGAATCACATATTCACCTTAAAATTCCCACTGAACTTAGAATCCCTTGACCACTCCAAACCCATGACCTTATTCGTCGTATGATATGTAGCCTTCAACACATCATCCCCATAAACCTTCCGCGACACAGCAAAATCCCACGAATTTCTCGCCAAATCGTAACAAGGCTCGAATGTAGTCAACCCTCCATGAACATAAGTATACTTCAACTTACAATTCCCGGTTCCAAGCATGTAATTAGCAGACACCTTATTAAATGGATCAAACACAATTGAACCATCCAATATAGTCCTGTTATCCCCTCTGTGATGAATGTATGTCATTTTCAAAGGCTTATCCACAACATTAACCGTGCTCATGAACTGAAACCGAAAATCCTGCACATTCCAACAAAACCAAGGTTAAAAATTATCTTTTCCTATACAGAGATTGAAAAAACTTCAATTTCCAAATAACACAACTGAAGCAATAAGCAGTGAAACTTTCAACAATCAGCAAACAAAACTGTATCAGATCAAAATTCGCTTGACCCAGGTGGGAAAACCAACATTTTTAATCATATTAGCTCTTTGACTTCATTCCTCCATAAAACCATTGTTGCAGAACATAAAGAAATGAACTGTGAATAAAAGATTATACCTTCTTGGGAACATTATAGTCAACAATGAAGAAACCGGGTTTTTCAACGGATAAAGCCAAGCCGTTCAAGCTTGGGCCGTTGATGACAGTGGCGTCGGTGAGTGAAGCTCGAAGCCTGACATCGCTGGCGTTGAACGTCAGAGTAGCTGCAGCTGAGGCGTTGCTTTTTTCGTTGTCGTAACGACCCTTCAAAGACGCCTTCATTGCGTGAGACACGAAGAAAATTGGATTTCCTTGTTGGTTTTATCGCGGGGATTGTGTAATTGCTTCACCCTCTCTCACCTACCAATGTTTTCGGCGCTTCTTATGTTTGTGGCCACTGACTTTCAGCGGTTTGTCGCGGAATGAGTTGGAATTTTCAAACGACACGCCGTTTCAAAGATGACTGCGCATTCGCCTAATTTATTGAATCTATGTTCATTTCGTTTAAAATTGCATAAGATTTGTTGGAATTTTCGGGTGATGGGTTGTAGTCAGGGTGTTACTTCATCATTGAATTTTAGAGGACTAAATTGTAATATGTAGAAGTATGTGGGTACAAAGTCAATTGGTTTTGTTCAAGTTAGTACTCACATACTTCTACATTTTACACTTTGGTCCTCTAAAGATTGATAATGAAACAATACCCCAATTACGACCCATTACGCAAACCCGAAAATTCCAACAAGGTTAAATATTTAATACTTAAAAATATAACCATATATTAAAAAATTTTGGAGAATGACAGCAAAATAATAATAATGCTAAGAGCATCTCCAAGAGACTCTCTTAGAGAGTCTATTCTCTTAATTAAAAGATTTAAGAGCATCCCAAGAGTCTCTCTTAAAGACTATTTTCTCTTAAATAAGAGAAAATATAAGAAAAGACTCTCTCCAACAAACTCTCTTAATTAAATCAAACTCTTATAAATTTAACATAATTGAATAGTTGTTCTTTTGTTTAAGAGAGTCAAAATCCACTCTCTTAATATTTTTTATTATATTCTTAGAAAATTGTGAGAAGAGTAGTGTATTGTTGAGTAGTATTAATTAGAGCTGTCAAAAATTGACACGACACGATAACACGACACGACACGTTCTTATGAGAGTTTGGGTTTAGTATAAACGGGTTCGTGTCATAAACGTGTCGACCCGTTTATAACACGCCAAAATACTGCGGGTTCGTGTCATAACCGTGTCGACACTTTTATGACACGACTAACCCGTTTAACATATACGGGTTAACGTGTCGTATATTGACACGACACGCATAAGACACGTATAAGACCCGTATAAATATTATTAAAAAAATAACAAATTAATAACCTAAAACAACCATAAGTCCCTAACCCTAATTCATTTTCAACAACTTACAGAACCCGCGCCTCCCTCCACACTGTCTCCCTCAACTCCTCCCTAGCCTCCACACCGCCTCCCTCCACTCCTCCCTAGCCTCCGCAGCCCCCGTCTCCCTTCCCCTAGCCCTCGCATACCCGCCTCCCTTCCCCAAGCCCTAGCTCGCATACCCGCCTCCCTTCCCCAAGCCCTCACACCTCCCTTCCCCAAGCCCTCGCATACCCGCATCCTTTCCCCAAGCCCTCGCATACCCGCCTTTTGTCAGGTAAATTGTTTGACACATCAGCTACACTTTACCCTCCCCTAGAAGGCCAACCGTCGACCTCCAGCCTCCACCACACACCACGCAGACGGCAGCAGGCTACCTCCTCCGCACAGCACTACCACACACGAACGCAGCAAGCAGCAGCCCCCCTGTACACACGCAACACCTCCCCCATCCACACTGCCGTAGCACCACCCCATCCAGACGGCAGCCCTCGCATCAAGTAACGGAGAAACAGTGGTAAGCAACATCGGAAGTTTAATCTTTTTTCTTTTTAATTCAAAAGTTTGTGTAACAGTGGATTGTTTGTGAATGAAACAGTGACGGAGAACTTGATATAAGTTGGAAACAGTGACGGAGAACTTGTTTGTAGCACAAGGTTCGTTTGTGAATGAAATGAGGATTGGTTTGATTGTGCAGAAATTAAGTTGTGTTGAATATTATCTTGTAAATTGTTTGTAGCACATGCAACTTCAGAGTTGTATTGGTTTGCTGCTGTCGAGTTCTTGTCGAAGCTTCATGGGAAACTGAAATACAGAAATTAAGTTGTTGTCGAGTTCTTGCCGAAGCGTCTTGTTGAAACTTTATGATTTGGATTCAAATTTGAAATTTTTGTTTCAAGTGTGTTTTGAGTCAACACATTTTAACTCTTGTATTTATTTTACCTTTTGGTGCAATTCTCCGACCAGTGCATTAGCAATCACAGTATAGCATTAATTAATTGGACCTTAAATTGGCAGTATAGCAATCACAGTATAGCATTAATTAATTGGACCTTAAATTGGCAGTTGAGTAATTAATTGGACCTTTTGGAGCTTTTTAATAAAAAATTTATTTGAATTTTTCTCAATTCGTGTCGTGTCGTGTCGTGTTATGTCGGGTCGTGTCGTATCAGATTGTCTCATTTCGGGTCGGGTTGTGCCGTGCCGTGTCGTGTCGGGTCAATCGAATTTAATCGTGTCGTGTCGTGTTAACCCGTTTATTAGCGTGTCGTGTTCGTGTTGGAATTTTTGACCCGTTTATTAATCGTGTCGTGTTTGTGTCAAGCATAAACGGGTCAACAGAGTATTCTGACACGACACGAACACGACCCACCAACCCGTTTT
>CANYCX010389029.1:0-22871 GCA_948193385.1 Breynia disticha f. nivosa | reverse complement strand
ATATATGCACGGTTTCTACTCATTTCAAAATAATTAAGATAAATGAGGAGTTAAATTTGGGCGTCACATCTACTCTCTTTGTAGCATTATCACGTGAGTGCTTGTTTTTTCAAGCTCTTTTACTCACTTTGTAGATTCATCGTGTGAGAGCTTGTTTTTTTCAAGCTTTTCTACTCACTTTGTAGATTCATAGTGTGAGAGGTTGGTTTTTAAAGCTTTTCTACTCACTTTGTAACTTTATTACATGAGATGTAACATTCCCATCCTAAAGCTCTATAATTAACATAATTAAGAACGAATTAGATAAATTAAAGAATATGTCATGTTAATTATGAGTTGAAAGATAGTGGATAGTGAGTATACATATAAAAGAGAATTTTTGTAGAAATATAAGGACTACAAGGAGTGGCAGACTACGTGTGGTAGCCATAACCACACGTAGTCTACTACACAATGTGGACCATAAACGCATGGTACGCATGAGTAAGCGTATTTGAGGATGACAGAGCGTACTTTGTGAAATTTGGCAAAAATTTGAAAGGATTAGAACTTGGAGCCGGAGGTGTAAAATTGAGAGTTTAAAAGGAAGCAGAAGAAGAGGAAGGAAGCAGAAGAAGAGGAAGCAAGCAGAGATTAAGAACAAAGAAGGATAGTTAACGAGAAAGAGAGACAATAGAGAGTTGTAAGAGAGACATAAGAGAGATTGTGAGGAGATTTAAGTGAGAAATTGAGCTAGAAACAATCAATTGATCATAGGATCGAGCAGGGTATCAATTGGTCAATATAGGAAATCCACAGAGTTAACATTAATAATTTACAAAGTTATATAGAATGTATCATGAATCTAGCTTAGTGTTAGAAATTGTTGATAATTGACAAAAATAAAGAATTGATCGAATTGAAATAGGAGCATGCATATTAATATGTTATTT
The DNA here is from genome assembly GCA_948193385.1 of Breynia disticha f. nivosa. NCBI lineage: Eukaryota > Viridiplantae > Streptophyta > Magnoliopsida > Malpighiales > Phyllanthaceae > Breynia > Breynia disticha. The sequence continues at coordinate 21,939 of CANYCX010389029.1, read as the reverse complement.
ATACTAATATTTATAGAGAATTTCGTATACGATTATATAAAACAACAAACTAAGCAAGCAAAATAGGATCGGAGCTCGTACTACTCTGAGTATTTCAGCTAGCAGGTGAGTAGTATAACTCACCTTTAAATACAGTTATAGTTATAATTGTGCTTAATTAGTAAAATATGATTATAAATATGTGTGTGTATGAATATGCTTAAATGAAATTATAAGTATATGCGAGCGAATAATCATACAAGTACATGAAATATGAATAAAAATGAGACTATGAAATAAAAGGAGAAATCAAAAGAGGCTTTATCTTATCTTGGATAAGATAAAAAGGAGAGATAAAAGGAGAATAAAATCTCCTTATTTCTCTCAACTAATTTGGCAACAAAAAGGAAGGGATAAAAAGGAAGATTTTATTTCGAAAATTTTAACTAATCATAATCCTAATCAATCTAGGATTTTTGGTTAGGCATTATAAAATAAAGATTTCATTTTAAAACCCTAACTACGTTTCATCAAGGCGTCATCACCTCTCTCTCTTCCTCTATTGTCATGGTATCTCCTCCAAGAATCAAGAAGTTGATTCTTTCATTATTTCTTCAAGAACACATGAGTTCAAGGGGCTGATCATAGGCTTTGATCAACGTGGTGCCTTCTATTTCACAAGACTTTCATTCGATTGATAAGAAAATAAGATGAATCAAAAACCCTAAGGCTAGTACACATATTCCACTGATTCAAGTGTTAGTTTTGTAGAGGGACTACACATGTGCTTCTTTGGAGGTGACTTAAAGGTAGTCTCGGAGTATTTCGAGGCTGTAGTTATGTTTTCTTGATCATACACGATTGGCCAAGCAAGGAAACAAGGTAAAGATTCTTTCTTTTTATTAAAGATCCGGTCTTTATGAACTAGTTTTGATTTTTGGGCAATATATATTGTTAATCTCGGTTTTGGTGTGAATCTTGGCTGTATTTCTTGGTTTTTCTTGATGTTTTTTGCTGCCCTAATTGTTTAGAAGCCCAGAAATCCCAACAGTATATGCGATTGAATTGCGGACAGGTACACAAAATATGAAACAAAATGCGAACAGGTACATGAACGTTGACTATGTGTGCATATATATATGAGCAGCATAGTCTGCTACAGGATCACTACGTTGCACGAGAGTATCATAGTATGCTGTAGGAACAGCATAGTATGCTACAATTACGATTACAGATGAAATGATTTAGATAGACAGGAAAATAATATGATATGTTTTGTTTAAACATGATCAGGAAATTGTATATTTTTATTTAATTAAGGATTAAATAATTACTCACTAAGTCCAGAACCCACCAACTGCAATTGTATATTTTGTTTTCAAGATCCGTAGATTACAAGGATAGTAAATGGTGGGCCAACTCCTACTACACAGCATCTCTCTCTACCCAAAGTTGTATAGTTGAATTTGTTCATATATATGATTGCATGTTATGCTTGTATACAGGTTGATCTTGTGATTGAGAATACTAGATATATATATGATTGACAGGATATGATTGAAAATAGTATAGGTTGAGGTGTTTGTTGATATTGATGATTATATTTGCATGAGAGATTATTCTTTGATGTGTGGTTGATTACAAGTTGATATTGAGTGTATTTTAAGCTACAATAGACTTTCACAAACTGTAATTAATTGTTACAGTTTTTATGTTGTACGGAACAGAGGGTGTATTGGATTCAACACAAGGTCGCGCCCATAGGTGTGTTGACTAACACGATTCGTATTCTGAAATTATTCTAGGTTGAGCTGTAAATTGTTTACTCGGTATGGAACATCCTCATTCTAAAGTCTAAAAACTAATAAATAATTAAAATAATTAATAAAATTCAGAATATATTTGATAAATTATATAAAATGAGGGGTTATTTGTGAGTTGACTAATGGTTGACAACAAGTATACATGGAAGGAAAAACATTTCAAAAGGAATAGAAAGTACACATTCTGGCCACAAAATAGGCGCAGTGGCAATGACCACGCGTATTGCAAGATGACAATGTGAGCTATCTAATTTCGGCCAAAACAAATGCGTGGTGAAGGCTACCACGTGTAGTTTTCAGCGACTGCACGCAGTTTGTTGAGTTGATGAAAAATTGGGATGCTTGGGAAATTGAAGTAGGAGATGGATTAAAACTAAAGCAGGGAGAGATGATAAGGATCAGGAAAGGATGACAAGGATAATTGGAGGAAGTCTATAAAAGGAGAGAGAGTTCGAAAGGAATGAATTAAAAAGAAAAGGAAAAGAGTGGGACAGAGAAGAGCCGAGAGAGATTTAGATAGTGAGGAAGTGAGAGAGAGAAATAGAAATATGAGTATAGCAAAATACCGACTAAAGAAAATACTGACTATTCAATCGAGAATATAGAGGTAAGAATGATTGTGGAGTTTTGAATATTTATTTATAGGATATTGTTATTTGGATTATGGTATTGATTATAGGAAATTTAATCGGTGAATTTATTGGATATTTATAGTAGGATTGGAATTTCGAGGAGCTGAAATAATACGGAGACAAGGGTGAGTAATCTAGCCTCACTTTTAAAATATAGTCATATGTGTGATCTTTCATGACTACACTGAATTCACAGATATATGATCGTATTCCAGCAAATACGATTAATAGTATACATAAAATACAACAGATAAAATAGCATATGAAATGTACGCAGACACACGACAATACAGGCACATGATAACACAGTCACGTGATGCATAGAAATAGAATACACACACACACAAACACACACTCACATATATATATATATATATAGTGGTGGTGATACGTGATAGGTGGTGGTTATCAAAGACAGAAGTATATTGGAGATAGATGTATAGTTAGATACAATATAGCATATCACAATGCAATAGTGGAAACTGAAGTATAGTATAGTAAAGCACAGTACAACACTGTATACACAGTACAGATTAATACAATACATCAATATAAGTTCAGCATAAAGTTAATAATAAAAAATAAAGAATCATAGTTATAAAGATAAACTTCAACGATAAGATTGTTAGTTTTGACATACGTGCACTCACGTATACATAGCAAAAATTATAATAACCTGATAATTAATATAGATAATTAGTCACTGAGCCCACAACTCATTCAACTACGATTTTTGCTCCAGGAATAAGAAGTAGAAAAGATAAGAAGAAGAAGAAGAAGAAGCAGACGGTGGGCAGTTGTGTTTTCGTTACTTCTCTTCATGATCGAGTTATGCCAGTTTTATAGAAATTGGTTTGCATTTTATATATGCTTTTGTTATTATATGTTATTTGTCAAAATATATATGTAATATGAATATAAATATTTTACTTCATAATACATTACTACTTATTGTTTATCTTCAGTTGATTATTGGTTACTTTCTAATGATTCAGCAGAAGGTAAAAACGTGGTAGTATAATGCAGGGTCGTGCCCATAGGACGTACTAAACTAACAAAAACTTTGTTGTAAACCGAGCTATAGGCCGGGCTGCTTACTAGTATATGCATACATTTTATGATAATATATCTATAAATAATAAAATACGTTCATTAGTTTATGGTGTTCCGCAGTAAACAATTGAATTTTCACACGTTGATATGAAATGACAAGAACAGATATCAGAAATATATGATAAAAGTAAAAAAGTTTTAAATTATTCACGGAATTATTATCAAATGAATAGTAATAGTGTGATTAAATAGTTAATTAGTTCATAGTATTTCAATAGTCAAGTATAAATTAAAGCTCGACAAAATTCGAGCTCGAGCTCCACTAAATTGAGCCAAGTTTGAAAGACAAGAACTCGAGCTCGTCTCGGCTCAATTGTACCCTTAAATATATAGTCATTTAGTAATAATTTAGTATTTGAGAAAATATTTTAAATTTGATGAGATCAAGGTTGCCTCCTATTTCATTAGAATAACAAGTTTGTGTTAATAATTGGTGTATAGTGAATGATAGAACTTAAGAACTACTTCAACTGCATATATCATCATTTGAAAATGAAGAGCTCTTTAGGCTTCGTTTGTTTGACGAAAAATGAATTCTTTGGGAAAATATTTATGCATAGAAAATCAATTTCTAAATCTTATTTTCCTGAACTCTATTTTCTCGTATTTACAATCATATGAAGAATGAAATAGAAAATATTTTTTATGTTTGTTTTGAGAAAAATAAATATTTTTCATAACACTTATGACTAACATGTTAAAAAACATATTGTTATTTTTTTAATTAACTAAGTTTTTATTTTTAACCACCCATATTTATTTTTTATGCATATTAATAAATATTTTCATCAAATGAAAACTTCTAAAAATTAAAAATTATAAATGCATTGACTAATACATAAAAAGATGAAGGAGAGTAGATGAGAAAAATAGATTTCTAAATTAAAACGGGAAAAATAAATTTTGTGAAAATAAATTTATAAAAAAACTTATTTTCTTTAATGACTTTAAATTATTTTCCATTTAACCAATTTTTCATAACAACAAAACATGAGAAAATAAAGAAATTATTTTCTAGAAAAATTATTTCCTTAAACAAATAGAGGCTTAACAATACTTCCACGTCCATGGTGCAAATTTCAAACTCTCACGATGAGTGCCTTAGCTTTTGTTTTAATTTAAATTCATGTATCATTTATTTAGTTCATGTTATATTAGTATATTTGTATTACAATTGAAATTATTTGTAGAATACAAGCAATAAAATATAATTTTTTATAAAAAACATGTAGTCAATTTTTTTTTCATTTTAATTTGTAAGTACTAATAATTTATTTAATAAAAGAAATTAGTGAGAATAAAAAAATAAAAATAGTAGTTAAAAAGTCAAACTGACTGATTAAAGGATTAATTACATGCTACATTATATTTTCACTGCTCAAAAATTTTTGTAAAATTGTGTGTTATATTTTTTTTAATTTTGTACAGAATGAATATTTGTTGTAGGTGTAAAATTAATATAAATTATATATAAACTTTATATATAGATTTAAATTTTTATGTATAAATTTCTATCTATTTTTTCATGTATTAAACCTAATATAAACTTTTAATTTGATATATAGTGAAAGAATAATTTATTTTTCCCATGACGTTTTGGTTGTGTCGAGTAAATATAATTAAGTTAATTGACTTAATTAAATTTATTCAATAAAAGGATTAAATTAGAAACACTTTAGTTTAGGGACTAAAGTGTAATTCTGAGTGAAAAGTTCACCAATAACAACCTACCAGTCTATATATACAACATTCATCCCTCGTTCTTAACCACACGAAAGGAAGAGAACAGAGACACTCTTCCACACACAAATAACCAACTTGGTTTTGCTCTCCGAATAGGTTGATCGGGATTTTCGATGTAGGATCAGGTGCGAAACATTGTTCATATCCCACGTTATAATGCTTGTGGATATGAGCGTACTCTTCAATGAGGTAACATTTTCTTCCACTGCGATGAACGGATTTCCATGTCAGGAATTCTGTTCATTTTATTTACCTCTTTAATTAATTATGTGTTAATTAATTGTTATACATATATATATATATATATATATATATATATATTATGTATATTCGATTTCTTTCATTGGTATCAAGCCTTAAGGCTATTAGTTTTTAGAATTAATATTCTGAATTGTTGAGGGTACTAATGATGTTGATTCGGTAGTCTTATTTTGTATAATTATCGTTGACATTAGACCGAAAACCTTAGGCCGGTACGATTCCAAAAATAAAATTTTGGATTTTTGCGAATTTGACCACACCATTGAACTCAGAAGGTCGAAAACATTTGAAATGTGTATTTCAATCTGCCAGAAACCACCGGGAAGGCAGCGCGTAGCCGCAACGCTGTCAAGCCAAACGACACACGCGCCTGTCGTCTGTTCAAACGACATATCGCTTGGCCCGACCCGACCCAAAGACTCGACCAATGACCAAACCCGACCAGTCCGACCTGCGTGTTCCACCCGCTGAATCGACTTGTGTTGCAACCAATCATAGCGCAACACGTGGTGCGCGTCGCTGGTCTGCGAATGGCCACGTCCACGCGCGTGGTCAGAATATTCCTCCACACGCGGTGGCGCGTGGTGGCGCATGGAACGTTTTTTTATGACCAAATTTTTCTAAATTTTTGACAGATTTAATATTTACAATATTTTGGAATTATTGGTATATTTTTCGTAAATTTTTGAATTCTAGAAGTATTAACTTCATTTAAAATTGATTAAAGTTTAGTATTTTAATTATTTTAAATGTACCCCTTTGTCAAATAAAATTCTAATAAAATTACAATATGTTTGTTACAGGTATTAAAAATTTATTATATAATTCATTTATATTTTTGACATAATTCTATATGTGTAATAGAATAATGAATTAAAATTGTGTATTTTAAATTATTGTAATATATTAATTTGTCAAATAAATTCTAATAAAGTTACATTGTGGATGTGATGCGTATTAGAAATTTATGATGTAATTAGTTTACATAGTAGAGTTATTATATATGTGTTATAGATAATGCAAATCATTAATTGTCCGCAAAAGAGGTCCGCGTACGTATAGAGATTGAATTTTGGATTTTTTCTCATCGAAATCCTAAAATCAAGTGATATTTTTCTTTTTTGGATTATTGACTACATTGTTAAAGTTAAAATGTGTTTTAACAAAATTAATGATGAAATCCATAAATTAATTTTTGAAAAGAAGTTTTATTTCTTACCTAAGGTATGATTTGACGAAGTTGTTGGAAGTGGTAAAATAGTTAAAAGATTTTACAAAATTTTGGTTTTGTAAAATGCCGAGAAAGAGCAAAAAATTTTAATAAAGTGAAATTGGATGTGATCCAATAAATTACATTTTATGAATCATTGTATGATCTTGGTGAATAATTGGGATGCAATTTAATTGTGATACTAAGTTGTGAAACTTAGAGGTAATCGCATAATTATGTAATCGGGATGATGATTTGTTGAAATCCGATAAATTTTTTTTAATCATTTACGAGATTTTAAGTAATACGAATTACATATGATAATCAAGTTAGTCTTCATTAAAATCGTAGTGGGTATGGTTGTAGGACTTAACCTAAAATTTTATAGACGCTTGAATATTTAGTATATTCGTAAAGATAAAATTTTAGTGAATTGAGAAAGGTTTAAGTAATGAGGATTACTTATAATAATTAATGTAGTAGTAATTATGGTTTTGATTTGAGTAGTAATTGGGTTATATGGAATTTCCTATAAAGATCATACTCTAATTTTTGAAATTCTATTGCAAAGTTCATTGTGTGTGCATACATGCCTTTATGGATGCAACAACTTATTGCATAATAAGTTGACAATACTATTTATTGGGCATTGGCGAGACGTTTGTGAAATGAGTCAATAATACCATTTGAAGGGTATTAGAATTTTAGTTCTATATTCATAATTAATATTTAATTAGTTTAAATGTTATTTGGACGTGTAAATTGTTTAGAACAATTTATTAGAAATATCACATTTTTAGATAAATAAAAATTTTATAATTTTAGTTTATCACGTAATGAATATAAATTGACTAAATTATAGTAACTTAGTAAGTGGAACTAAAATGGAATTTACTATTAATAGTTAAATTTTGGTATAGTGAATGTATTAGCCCAAATAAATCTTTATTTCTACCACATTGTGAGTAGAACTTATTTTAAGTGAACCAAACACTAGATTAAAATTTAATATATCAATAGTAAATTCAGTATAATGTTAAAATTCCTTATTTAAAGAGCAATAAATTCTATAATTAATGTTTATTTGTGTAATAATTATTTTACTATCTACTACTTCTAAAGTCGATTAATTTTGAAGTAAACATAATCGCGCGTTAGGCTCAAGTAATATTAATTGCATAGGTTGGAAATAGTTTTTCCAATGTACATTTAGAAGCGACGAGCTTTTAATACCTTGATTTTTTAGAGTCAAAATTCAAGGAAGTACTATATGCTCGACATAATTTTGGATTTATGCGAAATGTAATAAGTGGATTCCATTGTGTACATCATTATACTTTGTGTTATAAATGATGAGTGAGTGAAGTTATTAAGAATTATATTAGTGTCAAATTTAATGGATCAGTGGATCGAGGTCTATGACTTCTACATTTGATACAAAATACAAGTGTTGTGTATAAAATCTTATAAGCTTATATGATTCATGAATTAGTAATATTAGTTAGTCGATAACTGATGCGCATAAATACACTAAACGATGTTATCTATTCCTTACAAGAGTGTATCCAAGTGGGAGACACATGGATTAATAACCTAAACTTGATAAATATGCGAAGTTATCAGTTGAGAAAGTTCTTAGAAAGAAAGTTGAGAAATTTCTTAAACTAAGGACAAGTAGTAAGGAATAAGCTTAAGGATTAGAATTCTTAAGAATTGAAAGGTTTAGTAAACTAAAGTGTAGTTTTAAACATGGAATCAAGATGTTTTAGCAAAATATCTTGATTACTCAAAGTATTATAATTTGGAGTATACACTTTAAAGTGTGAAGTGTATTATGTTTAAATAGCTTGTTTTGTATTTCATCTTCTAAAAATAATAAAATTCAAAACTTTATCCTACTTATTGAAGAATTAAGTAGTCTTTAATTTCATGTGAAGTATCTAAGTGAGAAAAGTCAAACACATCAAAAGTGACATGAAAAGTGGGTGTTAAGAAATACTTAACTTATACAAGTGAGTCTTGAAAAGTTAACATCTTCTTCAGTATTACACTTATGTCTTAACTCATTGAAGAACATCTTCAATAGATCTTTCAAAGACAACATTCTTGTTTACGTTATGTTTAAGTGTGGACTACAATTTCTCTAATAAGTTAAAGACAAATTTTATCATTTTTTTGTTATAAGCACTATCTTATTGATAATGTAATCTCGTTGTGTGTAATTCTAGCTGAGATAGGCTAAATTATTTTGATCGATTAGCTAATAGTTAGAATGTTAGAAAATTCTTTAAGTTGAGTTGCTGCATTGTGATTGATGTCAATTGCGATGTACTAATAGTGTAAATATTAGTTGAGCTAAATTCTTGTTGTAATCCATTTTGTTGTCATTAGTTGATAATATGTTTGAGGAGTAGGCATAGGCCTAATGGGTTCATTACTTTTTGATATGACTATTATCGTAATAGTCATAGTTTCTTAAGATGTATCACATAAAAGAAGGGCATTTAGTTGTTTCTTGGATCTTATTTGTCAAGATGTGATTAAACCAACGATACTGTGATCGACTAATGTCGTGAGTGGATTTGATTAAAGTCTAAGCTCAAGTGATGATATGGATTTAAATATGGGATGTCTATTTCCAATTTCATCACACGAGTTATGTGAACATAAGAAAGAAATGTTCTTCTTAATCATGTTAAGATATATGTTGACTCATGCCACATGATCTTTAACATACCCTCAAAGATTGTTGCTTACGGTTCTTGTGAATTTTTTGGTTTAGTCATGAGAATGACATAATTACATTTGTTCATGAGATGTAATTTCCAATGAACATGTGGATTTAAGTCATAGAAGACTGAAATTAAACGTAGAGTGCTTTTAAGTAAGACACTAAATTATGTAATGAGGACATATATTCTCATTGAATGATATGAGTAGACTTATATTGGCGAATGTAAGTAACGAGCATAGGTAATCGATTCTTCGTGAATAGATTTATAAATTGGATAAAATGGATGGGTCCATGTTTATATGAGATTTTAGGGCTATTTTTCTTTCATGAACAGCCCATTCGGGTGGGAGAATTTTGAAAGAAGAATGGGAATTAATGTGTAAAATATTTAGCAATATTTTATGGTTATAATTAAGCATTGTAACCACATCTTCTTTGAGAGCAAATGAAACACCCTAAACTAATTAACTTATTTTTTGATAATTAAACATATTAATACCATATTATGAAATAATACACACACACACACACACATACACATATATATACATATATATATATATATATATATAACATTACAAATATATATATCATGCAAACATATATCTATATAGCTGGCAAAACCCGTCCATAGAGAGAAGTGAGGAAACACAGTTGCCCACCTTCAACACTCCTTCTGGTTCATAAAACACATATATCGCAGTTGCATGAGTTGCAGGCTCAGTGAGTAATCATCTTTTATATTTATTTGTTTCCTTAATTTTATACCCCTGTTTATATACATGAGGACACATATATCTTATCATCTATATACTTTTTATCTATTTTGTTACTGTGTTCTTTTACACATATTACCATATTAATATGTGAACTGTGCTTACTATGCTATACTGTGCTTACTATATTATACTGTATTGTGCTATACTTTTGTCTCTAATAAACTATACATCTGCCTCCTCTGTACATTCCTTTCTAATAAACTCCACCTGTATCATCACCAACTATCAAGTAACACCACCTTTATCTATGTATTCTATATTATTTTTATCATATGATCGTGATTTCAAGAGACGGTGTTATTTCCATATGCCTGTATAAATTCATATGCATTCTAATAATCGTATTTAATAGAATACGATCATATGTCTATGAATTCAGTAAAGTCATGAAATGTCATATTGTAACGCCCTCGAATTTAAGTCCTTAAATGATGGGAAAACCAAGCCTTAATAGTGCTATAAGGGATGAAGACTAAAGGAAGTGAGAGATACAAGCAGACTGTTCAAGAAAATAAAATTTGTGCAGAAACCACATGAATAACATACGTTATTCATGTGAATAACGTATGTTATTCTGGAAATTTCTCAAGAATAATATGGGTTTCATAACCTACGTTAATTTCTCTAAACCTACGTTATCGGGCTCGAGACAGGTCATTAAAAAGGGAAGAACGAACCTAAATGCAACCCTAAACACCCAAAACCCCTCTTTAACCCAAAATCATCATCCCCACTTTGGAGAAAGCCCCCATATAACCTTGTTTTCCTTAAATCACAACTGAAAGTACAAAATCCCTCCACATTCCCAAGATCAAGAGGAGCTAGGGTTTAAAGAAAAACCCATCTTGAGGTAAGCTTTCCACCCTAACACTACTGTGACATAAGAATCACGAATTTAGGAGGGTATATTAGGATGGAAAGAGCGTATTCTTACATTAGAGAAAAACAAAGAGTGTGTGAACTAGGGTAGATGGAAGAGAATATAGCTTATAAGAGAAACTAAGAGAGGAAAAAAATTAAAGTGAGGGTTTCTAATGGAAAGGGGCAACATGAATGAGTAGAAACTAAATGGAAACATAGAATTTATACTTATTGAGTGTTGATTGAATGGGTGTGTTGAATAATCAAAGTAGGAATCGGAGCTGCGGAGGAGCCTAAGCGATCGCCGAACAGACTCGCCTAGGTTTGGAGGTAAGTGTATGGCCTATCACTTACTTATCCATATTTAGTCTCTTGCATGGTTAACTATGTTTGTCTTGAGTGTGTAAATTAATGTGTAGCCATAAACTAGAAACCCTATGCTATGAAATGTTGATTATGGTGTGTATGTATGCTTATCTGCGAAAGGATAACGATGATGTGATGTGTTCTTAATATCTTAATATGTTTGATTAATGTATTTGGTTGTGTTGGCATGAAGTAAATGTGTTTTTCTTGGCTTAGTATGGCAAGAAAATGTGTTGAGAAATGAACAAAATGTAGGCTTAATGATGTGACTTATGAAATACGTGTGTTAACTTGTGATTGGACTCTAATGCCTTGAGGGCATAGTATGATGTGTGACATGTGTGATGTAACTTATGAATATAGTGGAATGATATTGAATGATGATAATTGAGAGTGTGATTGTATGTACGTTAACATGACTATGTGTGTTGTTGTTATGATTTTGATTGAATGAATTAAAAGGCAATGTGCGAGATGAATATGTAGAACATTTAATGTATGTAACTTATAATGATTCACTTGGATTTTATGAAATGGGTGTAACCATATGGGTTAGTAGGGTTATGCAAATGTGCGGTAAGCGTGAGTTATTGAATAAATATTAGTGGAAAAGAGTAATCTGAGCATGTGCATTCATGACATACATGCATGTTGCATACATGAATTGTAGAATTGAGATAGAGACATGGAATTTAAAGGCCACACGATGTCGATTAAGAGAAACTGTGATAAAGGTGTGGACTGCCCTTAGATTGGATAATTTGGATGGAACTAGCAAATGTGAGACTAGGTGATCCTAAGCACATTTGCTAAAGGTTAGAGAGCGTCATGTGAGACTGGGTGATCCTAAGCACATCGACATTCGGATGGTCAACGTACGTAACAATGGCAATGTGAGACTTGGGATCCTAAGCACATGTGTCATGGATGGAGGGTGTCATATGAGACGGGGTATCCTAAAGCGCATCAGCACCTGTTTGCACAGCAAAAAGATGGAAGTGGTAAAGTTAGACTGGGTAATCCTAAGTGCATGTACCTCGAATGTTAAAGTGTCATGTGAGACTGGGAGATCCTAATCACATCGACACAAGTTGACCAATGAGAAAAAATGGGTAATGTTAGACTGGGTAATCCTAAGCGCATATACCTCGGACGATAAAGTGCCATGTGAGATTGGGGAATCCTAAGCACATCAATACCGATCGACCAACGAGTTAAAATGGGCAATGTGAGACTGGGTGATCCTAAGCACATATGCCTGGGTAAAGAGGTGTCATACGAGACTGGGTGATCCTAAGCGTATGGACATAGGTGGAACAACTAAGGGAAGAAGAAAGAGAGGATCCTTTGTAAGAGAATGCATAACATTGAGAAAGAGGGAAGTGGCATATCATGAACATGATGCATATGCATTTAGCATATTTTGTGGAACTCATTTTTAAAACAAAAATTCCAAATATTATAATATATATTTCGTAAAATCACATAATAAAAAATAAAAAGAAAAAATATAAACCATTTAACAATCCAAAATACTCGACCAATTTTCATAAAACATTACACAAAAACTATTTACAGAGGAAAACGTTTAACTATGTTTGAAAACATTCAAATGATATATTGTATATATATATATATATGTACAAAAGATCCAACTTATATATCATTTCAAAATGTTATATACATACACATATCTACAAGTACAACATATCCAAAACACTCAAAATGTGGAGCTCAACCTCAGATTATATCGCTCTGGAAGTCAGATCACCGCAAAATCCTGTCTAGCAACAACTATCTACGCCCTGCACAACATTTAATAATACAGACAACAAGATGAGTATTTTTCAATACTCAGTAAGTTCTTAACACTTATTTAAAATCATTCATACTCTTATTTAAAATGAAGCATAAGAAGAATCAGAAATTAGTTCGAGGATGAACTATTCAAGTACAAGGACGTACTAAACCAATACAGGACGTACTTAGCTCCTGATTTTCCAGAAAACACGAATCGTGTCTTCCTCGGCATGTAGTAATTTCGTATGTCTGTATCATATATTAACACTTAGCAATATTTTAAGACAATTCAAATTCAGCCATTTTGTCAAAGAAAATGGCCAGTGGAAACGACCAGGTAAACCGTTTTGGTTGGCCGTTTCCACTGTCCAGATTGATAGTACAGGTAGAACGGTTTTGGAAACGATTCTAGAGGCCGTTCCAAGCCCGTTCTGACCTGCTGGAATCAAATTTTCAACACTTCTAACACATTTCATTCACTGAACACCATTCTTACCCATTTCATATTATCCTCCACACCTTATATCAGTTAGAAAACTATTAAACAACCATTCATTTATGTATATGCTTAGCTTAGGTTCATCTAACAATTATAATCTCAAACATTCATCATAGTTAACGTACTTCATTTATACTCATAACAAAGCAAACTTCAACCATTCAATCAACCAAGTATCCTTTCATTTCTAGTGAATCAAGCAAGCTTCCATTTATCTAACGTACACAGGCATTCCTCATATCCAAACTTAATTCATCCATTATAAACATTCAACTACATTGAGCATTACATTATACATAATCCATTCCAAAATATACTAAATCCATTTACACATTTATTTAACCAAATAAGGTTACAAACATCTCATTCCAACATATCTTAAGAAATCAAACATTCATTTATCATAACTAACAATCAACATAATAGCAATGAATATGAATGCTTATGCGTATGAATGCTAATGCAAACATACGAATGCCCCTGCCCTGGGGTCTTCACTTTCTCATTTCTTTTTCTTTTTATTTTTCTCTTTCTTTCTTTTCTTTTTCTCTTTCTTTCTATTTCTCTTTCCCTCGTACTAGTACGACATCGTAAGTCCATCCAAAATAATCCTCGATCCCAGACCAGCATCAGGCTTTCGCTCAGAATCATCTCAAGCCTTGCCTATTTCTCATTCCCATTTCTTTTCTGTGTCACACACTATATGCAACGCTATGAATGAACAAATGCATTCATATATCAACAACAAGTATGCTCAACATACATCCAAAGCAACATATGCTATGATCATTATCCTTCAATCATTAAGTTAAGATAATTTGAAAGAGCATACTTATACATGTCAAAATGAATCACTCATATCAATCCTACACATGTTCATCAAGATCAAACCATATACAATTCCCAAAGAAAAACATTAACATATCTTAACCACATCAAATTCCAATATGGTTCACCTATTTTTAACAAAATCAACAAGTCATAATATGCCATTTACAATCAACTATTATTCAACCAAACCACATATTTCCATACACAACACAATTTCACATTCCAATGTTAATTCAACTAATCTTAAGATTACAATTAGTAACTGTAAGAACACTTACATCAACTAAAAATAAACTATCGCTCTCGAACGACACCTGATATCTCAATTGAAACGATGTACAGATTCTCCTGTACGAATTCAATCACATAAACAACATTAATGGATTTTGTTTACATTAATTCCAACTTCAACTCACTAAAGTTCCTTCACAAAACAAAACCCTAAGCCCTTAGTACCATAACCTTAAGAAACCTTTATTCAATCGATCATTTAACCATCTATTCATCATTTCTAAGTCGTACCAATGTCAACAACATCAATTTAAGGCCTTTCCAATTCTCAAATCCTAACCTAGCACAAAACCCTCATTCAATTTCAATCTAAAAATCTAAGAAACTTGCCAAATAATCACAAGAACTTAACTTAATGTGTCGAGGAGTGTTTTTGGCAAGAAACCATATAGATTTCCACTTGATTTTGCTAGGTTTACACCCAAAAGGTTGGATTTTAGGTTTTAGGAACCTTTTTTATGTTTACGAAGTGAGAGAAAGTGTTTTGTGAGGAGAGAGAATCATTTTGGGGCTGTATTTATATAAAACAGGTCAAAACGGCCTTGGAAAACAACCATTTGGGCGTTCTATGGCCGTTTGCTTCATCTGGCCATACAAAATACATGGAAACGACATGTGGAAATGACTTCTAGGCCGTTCCATGGCTGTTTCTGCCTAATTCCAGCTTTTCCTTTATTTTCAAATCATCTTCCTATCAACTTAAATAGGTTCGTATTTCTTCGTTTGTTTCTCGTCATTTCTAATATGAAATATCGTATTTTATTTGATAATTCCATAAGTTAAATTTAGGGATGTTACAAATATGTCAGATATTCCTCACACCCATCTCTGATTAATCTTGCAGCCATTGCTGCCGAAACTAAGTAGGAAGGTATAACCCTCCCCTCACCTACAAGTAACACCCTCATATCACCATTAACTTTCACCACCACCTCCTTCGCATATCAATCCACCTCAGCTTTATTTTTGGACAACCAGTCTATGCCTAAAATCGCTGTAAAGTCTGCCATCCTCAACACCATCAAATCTGCAACATAGCTCAACTCTCTAATCTTTAACTCACAATTTGTCAGCACCTTGTCTACTATCACTACGCCTCCAGCTGGCATCAATACCACTACTACGTACCCCAATGACTCTACACTACTCCCAAGCTGCTCTATGATTGACTCACTCACAAAAGAATAAGTTGAACCAGGGTCAATCAACACTAATGTATCAAATGCATAAATAGAGATTGTACCGGTGATCACATCAGGATTGGTTGCTGCCTCATCAAGTGTCATAGCATAAACGTGTGCCTGAGACAGAGCTGCAGACTAAGAAGCTCCTCTGCCCCTTGAAGTAGTACCCGTGGTCCTCCCTCCTCTACCTCAGCCTCCTTCGGTAGTCACATCTCCTCTATTATTTCCCACACTGCTCTGCCCCAATATAGCTCTCCCCTCATCTCTGGCGCATAGCAATATCTGACCACATGCCCATACTTGTTGCAATAGAAACACAACTGGCAAGAGTCCCCACCAGCACGCCTTCTGGTACTCTACTGTACAAAAGTAGGGGGTCTGTGTGAATGACTCCCCCTACTCTCAGCTTCACTCTTCTATCTGCTGCCTCCTCTACTAGTACTCTTGGGAGGCCTGAACACTGCATTCTTCTGCTCTCTAGTGGTGCTGGAACCACCGGACCTCTTCTGTCCCTTCCCCTCTATACTGTCCTCCTTAGCCAAAAGCTCTGCGACCCTTAAAGTTTTCTCCAAAAACATCTAATAAGATCGTGGCTTCATAGAAATACGAGTGCAGATATTAAACCGCAATCCCCTCTCAAACCTTTCCCTCCTCTGGACATCAGTGGCCATGCCCTCTGGCACATACCTGGAGAGTCGGGTAAACTGAGCCTCACACTCTGCAACAGTCATATCCCTATACTTTAGCTCCAAAAACTCTATCTTTTCTTGTTGCGGTAGTGTGACGGGCTGTATTTCTCGGTGAAATCTCTCTAGAAATTACCCCAAGTAAGTGTGGGTGGATTACTCTAACTCTCGGGAATAGCCTCCCACCAATCCCACACTCCTTTCTCTAACAGTGAGGTAGTGTACCTCAACTTCTGCTCCGGTGTGCATCTCTTCCGGCTAGGAATCCACTCTGTGTGTTGAAGCCAGTCCTCAGCCTCAGTGGGATCAGTAGTCCCCTCAAAGGATTTGGCACCCTGCTTGCACACCTCTCCAAAATTCTGGTCAATATTAAGGCCCTCTCCCTTCTGACCTCCCTACTGCCCTCCCTGCTGCCCTCCCTGTCTACCCATCATCTGCTGCATCATAGTCTAAAAGAAGTTGGCATAAGCAGGGTCAAGTGGTGGTATAGCACCTGGTGCAGGTGGTGCTCTGCGTCCTAAGGCTGATCCCTGCCCCTACACGGACTCTTAGGATTCGACGGTGACCTCGTGTGACACATCGTCAATGAGCTCCATCCTATCCAATCACCATGAAAAATTTTTAGTTTTATGAAATGCCATACAATGAAAATAGTTTTGTAGCACAGTCCGTAGGGAATCTAATCCTTTCTCTGATACCACTAAATGTGAACCCCAATTTTGATAATTTCATTTTTAAATAAACATTGATTTTTGCACCATTTTTTTCCTCTTTAAATTCAAATAGAATCAATCACAAGGATAATATATAAATAGTGACATACATGCATTTCATTAGAACTGGCCAAATGCAAATCAAATGTAAAGTATGCGGAAGCAAATGGTTTCGGTTTAAAACAATGCATGAGTCGTGAACCTATACTATGATGTATAGATGTACAAAATGCAAAATGTATGATGTCCACTAGGAGCTGACCTATCTGCGAGTATCACACCTCCTAGCGTCACTGAAAAGAATGTCCCACCACCATCTACTATCGCTCTGCACACATTAAACAGCAAAACAAAGTTGAGTGTATAAAAATACTCAGTAAGTCAATCCCTATAGTTGTTAAGCTGAATGCGTACCGGGATGCTCTTGGATCCACTCCTCTTCACGTATATAGGCCACAAGCCCACTCATACAAGTATCCCATGCAATGATGCTCACACATTGCCATATGACGTGAAATGTATGAAATGCAATCCATTTCCCAAAGGCCTTTAGCCACACATAATCATAAATGAGCATCTTGCATGAACCATGTCATCCAAATATTTATCCACATATAAACCATTTCACATTGTACATTCCACATCTCATAAATCATAACCAATTCATCATAACACAATCCATCCTCTCAATTTAATAACACATTCAAAGCATACCAATCAACACCCATACAAATTTCATAAAATTCCACACACAAGCCTTATACAAGCATACCATTCTTTCATGAGCACCTTTCCAATATCACATGATCAAATATGACATTTAACCCATACAATTAACCAAATCAAAGCAAACATTGCAAGAGTAAGTGTCAAAAGGCACTTACCTCAGAATCCAAGGACCAATTCGTTGGGTAATCCCCGATTCGGGTTCTGAATATCAATACCTACACGCATTAAATCACATTTACCATCATTTAACATATTAAATACTTAATTTCCACATACTCTACTGATTTTTTTGCGAAATACCAAATTTCCCACAAAACCTAGTTCCTCAAATCCCACCAAATCTTATGTTTTTGGGTTAAAGGTTTATGAATCATAATCTACTATGAAAACCCAACAAAACCCAACCAAATGCACATGTTTTCTACCACATTTTAGTTTAAAATAATAATCTTACCTCTCCTCATCTTAGTTTTCAAACCTTATGTTGAAAAGGAATCGATTAGAGGATGATTTTTTTGATAATTCATTTCAATCTAGGTGTTTGTCAGTAGGTTTGGTGGTTGGGAGGCCTTAGGATGATGGTTTGAGGGTTTTGGAAGAGTTTGAGTGGTTGTGGAGGAGTTATGGCTCGATTTTTGTTGTTTTAAGTCATTTAATGGAATGTCCAAACCCCCGATAACGTATGTTTATTGTCCAAATTAACGCACATTAATCAAAATGTAGTCCTGGGGAAACAATTGGTAACATATGTTATTCATATTAACTTTGAATAACGTATGTTAAACACCAAATTAACGTATGTTATTTGGCTGTAGACTGCTGCACTTAACATTTTCCAACCTCTTTCGATCCCGTACATACATATTTCTATACCAACATACTTCCAACTTATGCTAGAATTATTCTAACATAGAATGAATACTTTTCAGGGCATTGCAAGGAATGATTAAATGGCTATTTAATGAACCAACTGTTGACATCTGACACAACTTTGTGTGTAATAAATCTTATCATTCTAGTGTGTTGGCATGCCTTCATGTCAAACTTATACTGGATAAAGAATCTTGTGCTAAATAGCACAATGACTATGTTCAATTAAAACACTTTGTGAGTATTACAACAACTTAAACTGAATAAAAGTTATCATGTAATGAACGATAGTAAGAATGAAAACAATGAGGTATCAAGTATTTAACTTTGTTAAAATGTAACAAAAAGAGAGAAAATGTATGTAACATCTTTTCTTACTATGGTTATGGCATTTGTGCCACAAATTGATGAAACTGGTGAAAAAGAAAAGTAACCTCACAAATGATATGACAAAGATTTCAATGCTTATGTTAATGCAAGCTATGTAAAGGCACAACATTGTGCAGAATGATTAACGGTTAAAGATGCGGTAATGGTGTTTCTTAAAACAAACTGTTGTGAAAGCACTAAAATATAGAATTGAGAAATGTCTTCCTAAAGACGTAAACGAAAGAGAGTGTTTATTTGATAAATGAGTGTGCCGAAGTTCGGCTATGTATGTAAAGTGTTAATGACCGTGGAGACGTTGGTCTAAGGAAAGAGTGTAAGGAATGCATGACTTAATTCCTCTTGATTAGCAAATCAGTATTATGATGGAAAGATTGTACTTTGGTCTAATACGTAATATGATGAAAAGGTTTTATTTTAGTATGGAAGGAATAAACTTGTATGAGGATTTTAATTTGTAAGTGTTCCTACGCTTACTAATGTTCATGCATAAATTCAGGAATCAAAGTAATTATGAACTTAAATGCTTAAAACAAAGTTATGAATATTATTTACAAAAAATGTTCATATGAAAGGATGTTCTTTTGAACATGTAAAGAGTTAAATGAAGAATTCTTGCTTAAGTAAGTGACTATTTACTTACGAAGGTTCAAGTAGATATTCTTATACTTATTATTGATTGTGTAGGATACCTATGCTGCTACTTTTGTAAGTTAATAAAGAGATCATGAAAATCTAGAAAACTTAATGGGAATAAAGTACTAAAATGCTCATATGTACTATATGTTCTTATGAACATTAAAGCTTGATTATTCTTCTTGATTGATTTGAATATGAGCATGAATGAAATTGATAATACTCTGTGAGAAAATGATTTGTGGTTTGGTTTGATATGGTTATATGTTTTGAGCTAAGTGCTTTATGCTATACAAATCCTAAAGTACTAACTGCCCATAATGAATGTTGTTTCTGTGTGAAATGTTAAGGCAATATCTTAGGTACTTAAGAAACCTAATACAAAGATTGTTGTTTGTTTGTATTACCTTAAAGCAAATTGAACTGTGCACCCATCGTGCTGATTAGCACGCTCTTGTGTTGCCAGAGATTTTGGAAATGAATATGAGCACAAGGACTAGGTTAAATCAAAATGTTCTGTGTTCTAAATTCGAATTTGAACAGAATTAACCTATGAATGCTCATAAAATGTAAACGACTAAAGTGTACATTGTTTCATAGCTATGTAATACATTTTTTGAAGTAAATGCCACATATTAAAGTGTGATTTGATATTACTATGTGATAGAATGTTGGGTAATTTTAGAGTGATTAGGTTGGAAGAAAAATGGTTAAAGCATTTGATATATGAAATATATACATGTATAAATGTATGAACAAGCAAGTAAAATGATGTTTTACTATTGTTTTGGTATATTAAACATGTTGAATAAGTATATATAAGAAGGCATTGATGCTACTGAGTTGAGGCAAAAAACAGAAGGAAAATCTGGAAAACAGAAGTGCAGCACGCCTTGTGCTCTTTGTGGTATGACATCGTGCTGGCTGGCTGTTTTTGTATGACCACGCCATCGTGCTTAAGCAACACGAACTCGTGTTTGCTACACTTGATTCCTATACAGTATATAAACAAAAATTTATAAATAGACTATTTGAGAATTGAATTTTATTCCATAACGTACTTAATGTACGTAAATGATCAGACAAGACTTATTGAGTTAAGGTTTAATGGATATGTGAGTAGTTATACTACTTACGATGATTTAGCATGAATAAGAAATGTCTTGACTACTCTTCCTTTGAAATGAATATGAATAGTAATGGATTTGTTTATGCTTGATTGGATGTGATTCTGTGGAAAGATAGAATTGATGAGATTGAATTTATTAAGATATTGATCCATAAGTGTTTTAAGAAGGAACCTTGCGAATAATATGGGTGTATCACTCAATTAATTTAAAACTCAGGTGATGAGTGTGAATTTATGGAAAATTAGAAAATAACTAGGTGTGGAAAATAAACATTGAGGAATTGGTGGTTTATTTCTTTTCTTGACGGTAGTGCAAGAAGTATGTAATGCCCTCCATTTTTCGTAATTTTTAGAATTTAATGTGAATAATTAATATAATTATGTGCGGAAATTTTTCGCAGAAAGAACTAATTATAAAATTGGTGGAGAGAGTAGGAGAAGATGTGGAGTTAAAATCGGAGTAGGTTTAACTAACCGGGAGAGAGAAAATCGAGAAGAAGATAACGTTGTAGAGTCGAGGGCAAAAACGTCCATTCCGAACTTTATATATATGTCCTATGTGCCTATCTCTCTCCTTATACACACAAATCCCGTTTTTTCTCTCTCCTCACCATTTTCAAAGACCAAAAACCCTAGAATTCATTGTTCTTCATCAAAGTTTGGCGTTTGGGAGATATATATAT
>CANYCX010389027.1:0-28177 GCA_948193385.1 Breynia disticha f. nivosa | reverse complement strand
AAGTTCAGACAAAAAAAGAGTCGTGACAAAGAAAGAGAGTGTGTGATGTCATGGTCTGACTTTACGAAGTCACGAGCTTTCTCAATAAGATAATAATGGAAACTCAAATATTAAACAAAATTAAATCTTAAATCTCTGATTTTACTAAATAAATTAAAAGTTTGAATTTATATTTGTTGTATTTGACAGTTTCGATCTGTTGTTATATCGAGTTTTCTTTTAAAAGGACGTATTAAAATTTAACTCAATTTTCACCGCTTGTTCAAACATCTATGCCTACTAATATAATATATCTCTCCATCCTATAAAAATTGACACAATAAGATTTTAAGGTTTTTAAGAAAATAATAGTTAAAGTTAGTTAAATTATGTATTTATCTTATTAAAAATTTATTTTAAAAATAATAATAATAATATCAATATATTTATCATAAATGAACTTAAAAAGATAAATGTGTGTATATATTGAAACACTATATATAAAAAATATGTCTATGTTCAAGGGACGGAGAGTAATGCTAAATTTTTAATTAATTTTAATTAATGTCATTAATGATATTCAAATGTTAAATTTAGATAATTTTATAATTACCTTTTTAAGTAAATTTTAATATATTTAATTTTTTTTAACACTACTTAATTAGAAAACATCAACTAATTTGACTCAATTTTCCTTTATAGCTTATACCAACTAGCAAAACATTAATATGATATATTTTTACCCAATATTTGTACGAAATATGATAAGACTTTTATGTATTTACATAATATTTTATTATATATGTAATTAAATTTGAGTATTTGCAACATTATTTCGTTTGGGTAAAACAAATGTTGTGCTAAGAAAAAAAAATTAAATTTGATATAATAATTTTAAATATTTTGATTCCTTTTAAATGAATTTGTAATATCATTTTATATAAATATGTAATTTTTATGATTTTATATTTATTCATAAGAGTACAAATTATAAATACATGCATGTATATATAATGAAATATTATTCATATATATATATATATATAGAGAGAGAGAGAGAGAAAAGTATTTTTAAAATAAAATAAAACGACATCTAATTAAATATTACTATTAAGAGTGTTCATTTGGTATGGATGAATGTTATAATTAATATGAAAATATCTAAGTAAATAAATATTTTTTAAAAATAATTAAATTTTTTAAATTCAAAAGTCTCAAAATAGTACTTAAAATAAATAATTTATTTTATTTCATTTAAAATACTTTTTTTTTTGCATTTTAAATATTTTTTTAAATAATCACTAACATTAAATAATTCATAAGAAAAATATATTATAATTTATATTAATAAAATTAATCTAATTGTAATATACAGAATTCTGTCACATCTTGGGGTCTAATTACTAGTTTATAATATACTAGACGAAAAGACATATTCTTTATATATAGTGTCTCATTATATATGTATATTTATTTTTTAACTCATTTATGATAAATATATTGATATTTTTACCCTATTTTGTGATATAAGCCTTTTAACAATAGAGTTTTCACGACAAAAAAATTAAGGGTATTAATAAAAATAAATCATAATTTAACTAATGCTCCATTTGTTTAACCAAAAAAAATTATTAGGAAAATATTTTCAATGTTTTTTAATTTTATTTTTAAAATTATATTTTGTGGTATTCCATATTATATAATGATAAATTGCGAGAACCTATGAGTATATATATTTAAAAAAAATTTTAATTAAATTTTTACATATAAACTACCAAAAATACCCTCTACATATAATAAAAAGGTGATTTTTGCATAAACTTAAATATTTAAACCTTAAATTTGGCATTTTTACAAAACCAACAATCAACATATACATTTATTTACAAGAAAATCAAATAATAATATTTTTTAAATTGTATAAACTAAAAAAAATATGACACATAATTAATACACTTTTTTTATTCGATCATCGGTCAAGTTCTAATAATTTTAATTTAGATCGTCCGTAACACTTGGAATACCTTTTTCATATGAAAACTATTCATGTCAACTTCCTCCCACTATTATATTTTTCTTATATAGAAAATAAGTTTTTTTTGTCATTGATCGCCAAGATTTCCTTAAGGTAGGAATATTGTCAAATAAATTGACTATTTAATCAATTGATAGTAATATTTTAACCAATAAATCAGTTATATTAAGACCATGTTTATTTATGTAATTTTCTTTTTAATTCAACTTTGCTTTAAACATTCTTCCAAAAAAAATGTTTTAAACAATCAACATTTGACGTTTATCTACTTCTATTGACGTATTTGAGTTGGAATTTGGTTTGGAAAGCTTCGTTGGGTCCATATTATGAGTTTTCGGGATTTAATAAGACAAGAAACCGTAAATATTAGATGCAATGGAAAATAAATTTGATTCATTGATTTATTATGAAAAAAACGGTTTTAATGTTACGTAATCTGCAAAATCAGCAAAGAAGAGAACCCTCCCCGTATTAAAATTCACCTACCCTATGCATATTCTTTGACGTTTCCATTCTTTACAAAGAGGATAACAGGAGAGGCTATAACATCGCTGGCAATTCGACTATTAAGTGTTACGATACTCGACATAGCGAGAGAGCGATCATAATTCATACAAGCACTAATGTACCGGACAGGCGTCCGACTCCGTCATATTGGTACAGCAAAAGGCTGCAGAGTATTAGGATTGCATTGGTTACCGTCATTGAAATATGACAAACAAGTTGCAAATAATGTTAGAAGGAACGAGCCCGTTTCTATAATGGTCAAGGTTGCCGACCGAATGAGAAGAATGCGTGATGAAGAGTTCAAAAGTTTCTGGGAATCTACTCTGCAGAAAAGACATGGAGCTTAAAGAAGAATATCATTTTTCATAAGCAACCATTGCCAAATATCAAATTGTTCACGAATGTTCTTGAGCAAATCATGAAGGGTTCTTATTGAAGACAAAACATTCCTTCTCACAGTGTCCAAATTCCTTCACATGCAGGGACGAACCAAGAAATATATTATAGTGGAGTCACATGATCTGGCGAGGTAATCATTACAACTCCAAACTAGATTAGACCATAGGCGGTTAAGATACCGCCCATAATCGAACTAACCAAATCCATGCTGCAAAGGGTTTTGCCCGGTTCAGCGGAAGGGTGAGTCTCCACTGGCCCCACTTTAAGCCCGTCCCTAGTCACATGGCTCTTTTGTTTGATGTCCATGAAACAGCACCAGACGAAGCTACCAAATGATGAGGAAATCTCAAATCTTGGAAGGGAAGATGGAATAATGATCTTATTAAAATGTCATGATATTGTCACAGAGATAACTTTATGATCCAATAAACAACACTTTTCACAATATCCAAGTAAATAAATCAATGTTTCTAAAGCTGTTAATCCTTCAACAGATGGAATTATCAGAGGCAAACAAAAAGAATTCCATTTCAAGTCTAACTGTAGTAAGACACTGCAAAAATGACAGGAAAAACTCCAAAGAATACAGTGCCAAATATGCTATCCAAACCTCTACTTGATGTATTGAGAAAGCCACTTGAAGCCATCTCCGTATCCCATTTTGCGGACGATACTGCACATGAAAACCTCTAGGGGGCGAACGTTGGAGTCGGTAAGAGTTACCTTGCCCTTTCCGGTGGTGAAGTTGGTGAGTCCTAGGTGATAACGGAGCTCATCTTCAGAGGCTGCGTAAGGTATGTCAATCTTGTTGCCTAGGATGAGGAATGGAACATTGGCCAGGGCTTCATCCGAAAGGAGAGCGTCCAGCTCCTTCTTTGATTCTGCAAACCTCTCTTTGTCGAACGCATCCACCAAATACACCACTGCATCAACCTGCTCACACAGCGAAAAAACAAAATCAATCTCTTCAAACATTTCGTCCAAAATCCAAAAGAGGCATGTGACCAAATAAGAACTGAATAGCGGCTACTCCTACTTCGACTAAAAGTACTATCGCATGGCAAAATGCGCTTAAATAAAATAAACATAACATAAAAAGTCAAGGGAACCGCGAGCAAATTGAGCCTCGTGAGGGATGCAAGATCCATCAAGAGTAGAACGGAAGTAGGACCTTCATTACAAAGAAAAAAGACAAGTAAATCAGTAACGAAAATATGCAAATGGGAGGAGCTATATAGCGGAACAAACTGAAAATAAGTACTTTCATGCGGCCGCGGATTAATTTTCATCGATTCGAAAGCAAGTTTCCTCAACAAGCAGCCACATAGAATTGATAGAGATTCAACATCTTTAAAGCAACTGATGAACACCTCTTTCAAACAAAAACACTCTTAACAATGGCAACACCTCCTCCATTCCATCATTCACAGAATTCAAGCAAATGTAAACGCAAAAATGCACAAAACCATCAGATCAAACTGCAACAACTCAATAAATCGTTAAAAACCAAACAAACTCATCAATTAACATCTCCACTACAACAACAATGCCGAACAGATCTACCAAATATCAATTCCAATCTCAACACAGCCAAACACCAAAAAAGCACCAATCTATTAAACCAGAAAACACAGATTCAGTCCGAAAAATAAAAAATTCACAACAAACCTTAGCATAATAATCCTTCCAAACACGACGAGCGATCTGATGCCCACCCAAATCAAAAGCCTTAAACTTGATCTTCCCTATACTCAGCTCTTCTGAAGTAGGGTGCTGTGTAGGTTGATGTTGAACTAATCTCTGCAATAAAAAAAATAAAAAATGAGATTTTTATCATCACAATATGAAAAAAAAAGAGTAAGAAAATCAAAAGATTAGATCTTTGACCTCGTCTTTCAACATGTGAAGAAGGGTAGTTTTGCCAGCATTGTCTAAACCCAAAAAGAGAATCTTGGCTTCTTTTTGCCATAAACCAAGAGAAGCAAGAACTCCATAGAACCAATCGAGTAGAAACATGTTGTTGGGTTGGTTCTTACAATAGGTTTGATTTGATTAAGGTTTATGGTTGTGTGTGAGATAGATCTAAAAAGAAATGTATAAATAAGAGACTGACAGAAGAGAAGAGTGGTATGGTGGGGTGGGGGTGAGGAGAGGAGAGGAGAGGTGAGGTGGGCGTTGAAAAATTAGATGTTAGGATGTGCAAAAAATCAATGTTATCACAATGTACCGGCTATCAACCAAAATGTACCAATTGTTTCGGTAATTTATTGATTGAATCGATAATTTAAAAATTATATATATATTTAAATTTATTTATTTTTAAAATCGATTTGATTTACTGATTTATTTTTTTGATTTAAAAATGGCTCACTTATAAAACAATTTGAATTGAAAAATTGAAACGGAATAATGACTAATTTATCAATTCGACTTACCAATTAGGTTTAGTTTTTATAACTAGCATTTTAAAGAGAATGCATAGGCAAATAACTGTATATTATAAGTGAATTATTTGTATTAATTAAAATTATAATATATTCTTTTTGCACGAAACTGCTGGAAAATATGCTATATGTACTAAAAATAAATTGATAAACCTATTTCAAATCTAAAAAATATGCTATATTTTTTTT
Source organism: Breynia disticha f. nivosa (assembly GCA_948193385.1). Classification (NCBI taxonomy): domain Eukaryota; kingdom Viridiplantae; phylum Streptophyta; class Magnoliopsida; order Malpighiales; family Phyllanthaceae; genus Breynia; species Breynia disticha. The sequence continues at coordinate 22,624 of CANYCX010389027.1, read as the reverse complement.
CTCAAATCGTATAAGCTCGTGAACATATTTCCTTTTGAATTGGTAAAAATGACTAATTTTACTAATGTCGTTCATTGGATGGTCACTTATTTGTTGATTGAATCAAAATTTAACCAAATAAGTCAAAAAAAAATATTTCTTTTTTCTATCTTTTTGATCGAAAGTTGGCCCATTGTAGTAGTGTTATTGTGCATTAAAATATGTGGTGGAAGTTAATGTTGATTGGTAGAGCGGACGATTCTTTATAACGTATACTTATACAATACGATACGATATGTAAATATATTATGACAATTTTAGTTAGAGGTGTAAAAAATAACTTGAATCGAAACTGATCATGTTTGGTGTTGGTTTCATAAATCATGAAATCGCGAATCAGCGGTTCTAAACTAGAGGTTTACAATTTTGAACCGACATTCGGTTAATTTTTAAAAGAAAATTGAATTCGAACCGTCGAATCGAAACTGCAACCACTGAAACCAAACCGTCCCGAAACAACTAAATCCGATCCTATGGTTCATAGAACTGGGAACCGTCAATTCCAATTCAAAACCGACGGTTCAAACTAAGTTACACCTCTAATTCTAATGATTGATGAGTGTTATGGTTATCACCTGTCAAATTGTACCATTTTAGTGTAAGTAGATGGTGTGGTGTAGGTAGGTGAACATACTTTTGTACATGTCAAATTTCATTTATGTTTCACAATTTTTGGATGAAAATTTGGAGTATCAAAAGCTTTGATATTCTTTTATTGGACATTTCAAGAAATGTGAATATGTTTTTTTCTGAATTTTATATGTTCAAATAAATCAATAACATTTTTCCCGATTTCAAACCGAGAAAAGACATATAAAAATTTATGCGCTTAAAAAATCTATTATTTTAAATATCATTTTAATTATCATATTATTAAAAAACTATTTTATTTATAATATATTGTTTTCTAACGCATGGACGATCAAACCCATGATCATGCAAAAAGCCCAATTCAGAACAAGTAAAAGCCCATTCAATGAGGGCTAAAAGAGCCCACTGGAAGCCCACTATATAAAAAAAAGCCTCAACTTCTTGTGATCAACAAGAACGAAATTCATTTATAAAGCCCTCACAATTAGGGTTTGTTTTGCGTTCTCTCGCTTCAACACTTGCACTTTCAGGTACGCAGAACCAATCTAATCTCTTTCCTCGTCTCTGGGCAGTCACCAAAGATCCAATCTTTACCATCAACCTATTGTTTTGTAATCTCTTTTTAGTTAGAGACAAGTTTGTTGAAAGATTGTTGATTTTTTTGTGAATTATAGATATGGCCAAGTCAAAGAATCACACAGCACATAACCAGTCCTACAAGAATCACAAGAATGGAATCAAGAAGCCTAAGAGACATCGCCACACTTCAACCAAAGGGGTATGCATTCTTGGTTTGTTTTTAATTTATGTTTGTTTTTAATTTATGTTTGACTGATGAATTGTTGTTTCATGATCGTAGATGGACCCTAAGTTCTTGAGGAACCAGAGGTATGCAAGGAAGCATAATAAGAAGAGTGGCGAGGAATCAGCTGAAGAGTAGACATTTTATTGTCTATCTTGTATTGCTAGTTTAGTGAAGCTCAGATGCTTTCATCTACTGTGTTTTGTTTCTATTTTATCTCATAGTGGCTATAATCTGACCATTATTGTTGATCATGGATGGATTATTACTTGAGTTTTGAATTAAGGTTTTGGATTAATGTTAAGCTGATGTTTTGTTCTGTCATTTTAATATTCTGCTTCCCCCTTTTGTGATATTTAGCTTACTTGAAAATTAGAAGGCCATTGAAAAGGAGATTGGTAGGTGTGTGGAGTGAGATTTCTAATCTTGTTCGATAGTTTTTTGGATGTGTTTGAACTTGGGAGTTATGTAGCATTTATTCTACAGAAACAAACTGTAAATAGGAGAATTTCGTGGTATCTGTTATTTAACATGCTAGAGAGATTCGTGCTATTATGAATTATCCTCGTTCTATGATCGACGGGGTTTTGGTATTATCAGTGCTTCCGGGCAATGGTGACGAAGTCCGATGATGGATTATAACAGCATTGCTAATTTACTACTGAATTTCGGTATTATGGCAGTTCTCTGCAACCAGTGAGTAGGACAATTCGGATTGACTGATTATTTACAATAATTGTATGTGCCGTTCGGGTTGTCTTTTACTCGATGTAATAAATACTGGACTGAACCGGTCAATTGAAACGATAAATTGGTGTCACCGGTCAGATCTGGCTTTACTATTCAAATCGTTTTGAGGGCGAACCGGTATCAAATCGCTAAAAATCTATGAACCGAAAGTGAACCAAATCGGTTTTTAATATTAAAAAATTAAATAAGTTAAAAATTAAATAATTATCTATATATTATTTATATTATTTTTTAATTTTCTGTTCAACGAGTGAACCACCTATTTTCCAGTTCGATGACAGATTCAATTTTGATAACGTTTTTACTCATTGAATTGAATCTATTATAAATTATTAATAGAATACAATAAATTTAAAACGAAGCTCAAGGTAAGGGAAAATCAATGTTGGGAGTCAGAAGCAACAAGATTAAAATTTTAAATACTTTTTTACATCCTTTCATTTAATTTACATTTCATTTATTTAATATTATATGTTACAATTGATTTTATTAAAATAACTATAATCAATATATTGCATTTCCAGTTTCAAAAAGGAAATTTGATTTTTTTAAAAAAATAATTCTCACATAAAGTGGAACAAAATGGATAATTATTTTCAAACCCAAGATAAGAAATAAATTATGAGCTGAAGCACGTGTCTCAGGGAATTCATAACATACAACATAACACACCAATTCAAAGAATTTCATGCCAGAAACTGATTGATAAGGTTCTTGGCCTGCGACGTCTCTTCTAATGTTGTGGCAAGTTCCCGATCTCGTCTCTTCTAAGGTGTAGAAGGATAATTTAGCACTCTAAACACAAGTATCTTCAAAATTTTATGATTTTTCAGGCAGCAACTGGTTCGCCTACTGCGCCGGAAACATGAGCTTCAACCTGCCCCATAAATCAAAAACTGCTGTCACAACAAGCTTGCAGATGGATGATGGTTCTGTCTTCATCTTATCAAATATGTTCAACTACCAATTTTGGTGAACAGGTATTAGAAACGAGAAATCGGAAAAGTTTAGGACGCGACTATGAACTTGTTTCATTGCGTGTTCTAGATGCAAAAGTTCTATCATGCCCGACTAGCTCCGTATGATGAAGAAACTGAGATGTTCACAAATTTATGAAAGAATCAAGACCAAGAGAATTGACAGCTCTCATACAATGATCGCGTGTTGGATCGAGTCTTGCCATTTAGTGCGGAAATATCATTGAATCGGGTCTTGCCATTTAGTGCGGAAATATAATTGAATCGGACACTGGTGCAGTGCTGCTAAAGATTTAGAAGTTTACCTTTGCTGACTTGAAAAGCTCATCAAGAACTTCTGACAGGGTAGGGTGGGCATGAACTGCAAATTTTATGTCCTGCAAAGTACCAACCACAATCATTTATGGACTAAATGACACAAGTGGAATATTGGGTAAAGGACTCATGCATTGAAGATTTCCCAAAAATCAAATAAGCAAGGAACAAAGCGTAAAGTGGCTTCATTCTTAAGGGAAGACTTGGCTGCACTAGAGCATGGACAAAATGGTTAGGCGATGAAAGCCACCTGAATGCGAGTTCCCAGTGCAATAGCATTTGAAGCTTCATGGATGAGATCTGCTGCATGCAATCCGAAAATATGAACTCCAAGAATTTCACCAGTGTCAGGTCTGTAAATCAACTATAACAAAGAAGGCAAAAGAAGAGTATAAAAAATGAAAGATACTGAACCAACTTTAAGAAACTACAAACTGCTCAAACCTTTATGAAAAGATTAATAACCTAACAACTTCTATGAATTGATAAATCAATTATTCAAAGGAAGATTACAGAACCTCATACACACTAGAAAGATTGATTCTCCCGTTTTTTTTTTAACAGAAAAAAGTATAATAGAGAAATATACCTTGGCAAGTCCCTCTCCTTCATTTTCTGCTAGAGCCTTTGTGTTGGCCTTAAAACTTGTCTTGGCAACACTTATTTCAAATCCTTCAGTTTCAGCCTTTTCTCTGGCCTGGGGCTGCATTTCATATTTCTTGAAGGGTTAAATGTGAACATACTATGAACTAGGAACTTTTCCCCAACTGCTGGAGAATTGCTTATTTTATGATAATGATCTAAAATATTTACCATTCAATAAGAAAAAGAGAAGATTTTTACCATCATTGGTTTAGGGCAAACCTAAACAGTTTCATAAAACCTTAACATCTGTTCATTTTTTCTCAGTCAACAATTTAGCATTTATTTAAGGTTTAAACTTGGCTAACTTAATATTATATGACATAGTATTACATTATCACGTTTTTATTGATGGATAGAATTTGCAGGATTAAAACATTTACCTCTGTCAATCCAACCATACTGATTTCAGGATGAGTGAAACATGCAGCTGGGATACTTAAATGATTTAGCACATGATCTCTTCCAGTAACTTGTTCAACCACTACATCGACAAAAAAAATATATGAAATTGCCATACAAAGAAGCATCAATTGATGTCACAATATCATATCAGCTCACAAGTCACAACCAACCTGAAATTCCTTGTGCACTAGCTGCGTGTGCAAGCATCATTTTCCCATTTGCATCACCAATACAGTACAAGTGAGGTACCTATTATATGATTATTTGAGTGACAAAATGAGAGTAGTCTCCAGAAAGTCAGACAGCGAACTTTTCAAACTATTCAAAATTGATATATTCGGCTAAAAAAATACTGAGTAATTTTCACAGAAAAAAAAAACTGTCCAGACAATGAGCTTATTGACTTACCAGATTTCCATCAGCATCAATAACACGCATGCGCTCATCAACAGGAACAAAACCACGGTTGGTTACGACATTGACCTGTGAAGGAAAGAATTAGTAGTTGTAACACTTTCTTTATTTCAAAACTATGAATAAAAAGCAGTCAAATTATCACCAAAGGGGACTTACATTCTCCAGGCCAAGACCCTTGGTGAAGGGAGCTCTTCCTGTGGCAATTAGAGCTGCATCAACCTATATCAAAAGGAAAGCCAAAGCATCAAATATAATTTCTGACCACAAAACAAAGGGAAAGCACATTACAAAATTGCCAGTTGCATATAACCACCACATATCTCAACAATATTAAGAATATAAACATTGTTAGATATTCATGTTTTGGTACAAAATTATTGTTAAAGTACTACTACATCCATAACATGCCAGGATTCAAAAACAAAAGGAATAAAAGAGACTGAATGTTCTCCTCTGCTTTGAAATTCTAAGATAAGACATTTCTTAAATTTTGGCTACTATAATCAAAACAGCAGCAATCATTGCATTTTAAATCAAGATTACCTCCAATGTATCCTTTAGTTCTTTGGTCTTGGCATCAATAAGCTCAATGGTGACCGGCTTCCCATCCTTTGCTGGAGTAATCTGCAAATGACACCATTCGCAAAATGACTTCCATGCACAAAACTCGAAAAAAAGGAACCAAAAACAATAATGAATAATTCAAGTTGCTAAAAGCATCATGGAAATATTTATTTCACATTACCTTTGATGCAAATACTCCAGTGTGATAGTCAATTTTCCGTGGATTTATTAGAACCCTCTGGGCCAGCTTTCCAATTTCAGGATCAAAACCAGGCATAAGCTGATCTAGAGCTTCAACAAAGGTGACCTAAAACATATTGTGTAAGATTTATTATATTCAAACTTAACTGATGAACATATATCTACATACAGCAATAAAAACAGACTATAGTGTTAATTGCAAATAAGCTTTACTAATGTAATGTGATCAAACGATAGTAATCAGTACCTCACTTCCAAGTGCAGTATAGACATCACTGAACTCTAGACCAATATAGCCACTCCCAACAATTGCAATCCAATCGGGAACAGACTCTAACTTTAGAGCATGATCACTTGTTATGACCGTCTTACCTGCAAATCAAAACACTTGGAATCAAGATAACACAAGCACCATAAACCAAAATTTTGACAAAGTTGAAATAAAAGGTTTCCAAATGTTACACACTATAATATGCAACATTTCCAGAATATCAAGCAAAGATCAAATATCACATTAAAAAGATAAAAAAGAGGAATGGTTACCATCAACCTCAATGCCCTTAGGGACAAAAGGGACAGAACCAGTAGCAATAATGATATCTTTCGCAGTCACTATGTTGTTCTTCCCATATTTCACCTTTTGTGGACCCTGATTGAATCAACAAAAATTATATCAAACATCCATCATTACAAAGATCACTGCATACATCAACACATTACAGAAATGAGATTAACGGATTTAAAGCATTTTGACGAGTTAACAAGTTACCAAAACTTCGCCAAAGCCAGTGAGTATATCAACACCAAGTGCCTTCATCGAATTCGTCAAATTATTACGTATTTTAGTGGCAAGATTATTAGCATGATCAGCAACACCTTGCCTATCATATCCAGCAGCAGCAACCTAAAACATTTCCAATCAAGCAATCAAACAAACAAGTCATCAAAACAATGCGATAACACGAGCTAATATTTAATAATTTTTTCGTTACCTGCAAGCCCAAAGCTTTCAAATGATGCTCACTTTGAAGTTCGCGCATGCGACCACTAACAGCCAAAAGCGCCTTCGAAGGAACACAACCTCGATTCACACACGTCCCGCCTACTACATCTCCCTCAACAATACCAGTTTTCAAACCCTGCATTCCCACAACATTAAAAAAAACTCCAAGTTTCACAGAAAAACAATAAAATCATACTAATTACACAAATACCTTCTCGACAGCGTGGAGGGCCGCGCCATGCCCTCCAACGCCAGCTCCAATAATGATCAAATCGTAATCAAAAGACTTAGGCGGACTGCCATTATCCGCAGCCGCCGAAGCAGATATTACCCTCTTTGACCGCGTGCGGGTACATACATTCAGCCTGGAGGTGGAGAAACCCAAGGCCTCGCGGCGGAGGCCGCAGAAGCGGAGATTGATAGGTTTGGAAGGAAGGGAACAATGGAAAATGTGGTTGGATGGGGGAATGGTAGTGGCTTGCTGAGAGAAAGAGAATGTTAGTGAGGCCTGCATTATGGTTATGGAAGTGAGGATCGTGAAGAGAAGAGTGAGTTTAGCTGAGTTATAGAGGTTTTTGAGGCTTTGAGAAATCCGTTGGGAGTTAGAAATCGGGCGGAGAAATCAAGGTCTGGAGTTTAGATAAACCAACTCCTCTCTTTTCTTCGCTCTTGCTTGTCATCTCCTTCCTGTGTACACGTGCCATCTCCCATGTGCTGCCTTTCTAATTGCTCTCCTACGACCTGCCGTTTAACTTTTTGAATGTCGTTTAAGGAATTATTAATTCGTATTTGTCATATCGTAATCGTATCGTCTTATTTTCTATAAAATACCATTATTTGTGATATATTATGTCATAAACAGATTTTCATATATCATATTATTTATCGTTAGAATGATTTTCTCATGTGGTTTTTGTTGGGGGCGTAAATGAGTTAAGTCTCTCACAGTTTGGTAATAGCTCGTTTGGGACTGATCTTTAGTAACTGAGCTAATATTGAACAAAAGAATAACCTCGATTTGTAAATAAGTCGATATTGAACATTCTAAAACCTGATTCATTGAAAGTCGCAAACGTGATCGTTTTAATGTTCATAAATAATCTCGTGAACAAACTCGTTTAAATGTTAATTAACAGACTCACAAACATACTTCCTCGGATCTCCATGAGCATTCTCACAAACAAATTTGTAATTATATTTATGAACAATCTCACAAAAAGCTCAATTGTAAGCTTAATTAATAAACATTTAGGGTTTAAATTCCTAAATCCTAAACCTTCTATGGTTTAAATTCTTAGAGTTTAACTTATCATTTAAGATTTAGGCTTAATATAATTTTTTTTCATGTATTATTAAAATTATTTTTATTCATTACCACGAAATAATTTAAAAATAAAGTGAGTAGAGTTGTAAATGAGTCGAGACATTCGTTCAATGAACAATGTTTGTAAACATATTTGTGAACAAACTCATTAAAACTCATGAACAAGATAATCTTTTAAGTAGAGGTGACAATTCGGGTTGACGAGTTATAATCGTGTCAGTATTTTTTCTATTAAATATTATTATTTATGGCATAAAAACCACACAAATGAAATTTGTGTCATTCATGTATTGTCTTATCGTGTACTCATTAATCGTATTATCGTATTAGAAATTGTCAACCCTAAGCTCGTAATAAACTCGTGAACACTTGTCAAGTTTCGTCGCCTTTGGGTGCTCACACCACCCTGACACTGGCTCAGTCTTTTGGATTTTCGGGCTTAAGAGTCGACACCTTGAACAAAGTACATATTTGACACTTTAAAATAGCTGACTTTCCTATTTTACCACCTTAATTATTCTTATCCCTATTTTACCATACTTATTCCTATTTTGCCACCTCAACTAAACTTATCCCTATTTTACCACCTCAGCTATAATATATATTTTTTTATACTCCAGTATTAGTGGAAATACAACCATATTAGGTTATATTATAGAAAAATGTTTTCAAAGATGACATATATAGAAAGATGACACTTAAAAAATAGTAAATAAGTAAATTGACCCGGCACCTTGGCTCCATTTCCTAACTGCAAACCGTCTTATTCCCACCAATCATCTTCCACCATGCCACGTTGCAACTCCACCCATCCCAGCAAAGTAAGATTACTAAAATCACCACCTAATGCACAACAATTTCATGTTACTTCACCAGTAGCTCAATGATTGGTGAGCCTTTCACTGTTCATCGCCTTTACTTCTTACGTTGTTAAAAAAATCCGACCAAATCGATCTACTATCAACCCCCCTGTCAAGTTCGGATTGATTTTGAGTTGATGATTTTTCAACTCAACCAACAATGACCAAGTTGAAGTTTAAAGATTTTCCGACATCCGCTCAACTTAGACGAATTAATTTTTGATTCAATTCGTTCAACCCGTCATATAAAAACTACACCAATAGCATTAAAACTACACGTGCTGTTATTTCATTCCATACTTCACTAAAATCCACAATCAAAAGGAATCTGTGTTTGTGCTTCAGGCACGGTCAAAGTACGGGACCCACACAACTCTGTATTACTTGGATCACGAAAGAAAGCGCGTGCAAGGGAAACTCCACGGACTAATGGCATTCCCGCAATATTTCCAAACACCAATGGCATTTACACACCACCGTTTCATAAACAATTCGACATAACATGCTAATCTTAGTGGTATTCCCGTAATTAGACGGACCAACAAGGGCATTTCACCTCCATTTTCTTTTTTTTTTTTCTATTTTTTTTGGTTTACTCTCTGCCTCTTGGCGAATACAAATACTCTCCCAGAAACGAATAAAAGGAGAAGAGAGAGAAAACCCGAGAGAGAGAGAGAGAGAGAGAGAGAGAGAGCGAGCGAGCGAAGGTTTATTGAGTTTATTATGTCAATGGTGATAATTAGGGTTTGGTTTTGATTCAAAATCTTCAAAAGAATTCAATTACTCTTTCGAATCACTACTATTTTTATTCCTCTCTCAAATATCTCTCTCCGTTTTTTTTATAAAACCCTAATTTAAGCGGAGTTCGAATTCCGTCGATTCTGTGGATTCAATCAAACGGTGAGTAGTTGCTATGGGCGCGCCTGATAAATCGCAAGCAAACTCTAATTCGATGCAGGTAACTTCGTTTAGCTTATTTTGTTTTCTTTCCCTAAATTGCTTTACTCATTAATTGCTTTTTTTGTTACTGAATCTGTTGCTTATTGGTAGTGTTTTTCGGAGCGTGAAATTTAGTTTAGTGCTGTGTGTGTTATTAATATAGTTGTTAGTTTAGTCTTGTGTGTTTAGATGTTTATTGAGGTATGAGTAAGATTCGTTGTTCCTTCGTAAATTTGTGCCGAAAGGGTTAGTGATGAAATGGTGCGGCGAGAGAGTATTGGGGGCGTTTTTTAGCGGACACTTTAGTGGTATTTCATTAAGTGGAAATAGGTTGTTTTAGAGCTGCGTAATTGGCGATTCTCTGTGTGAATTTTGAGTTTGCGTGGTAGTTTTTCTGCCGTGTTTTTGGAGCTTGAGTATGGTTATTTTGAATATGTACTTGTTAAAAAATTGATTGATTTGGGTGCAGCTAAAGAATTGGTGGATAATACTTGCAATGACTGAGTTTTAAGTGTCGGAAGCTTCATCTATTTAGTCTCTAGTTGGAGTAGAGAATAACTTATGCCTCATTACTGCTATACTGCTTTGCTCAGTTACTGTGGATTGTTAGGTCTTTTTCTGCCGACTGATGATTTGGAATTTGCTGCTATGATACCGTGAATTGGCATATTTTTAGTTTTAGAGGCAACTTTCTATACTTTGTGATAAAACAGTAATTTATATGTATTTAATGCTTCTTATTGTTATGATGGTGCTTTTTTACTTTTTTTTTTTAATTGCGGAGTTCTTATTAATTTTGTTCTACATGGATATTTTGGATGGTGCACTAATGTTGTGTTATTGAATTTCTAATCTTGTGCTCTTCTGCATTGAGATTGTCACTCAGAAGTTGGTGCATTGTAGTTGTCATATTTAGCATTTGCTCTTTTCTGGAATAGTTAGTCTTTCTTGAGCATTTAACCATGTTTTTCTATAAAGTTTCTCAGACTAGCCTTGTTTTATCTTTTGAGTTAGGACTTCTGTTTTTATGAACTTAGATGGTTTAGTTGTTATGTCATTTTCTGAACTTAGATGGTCTAGTTGTTATTTCATATGTTGTTTTTTCCTTTAATACAGCGGGTGAAGGTATACCGTCTTAATGAAGATGGTAAATGGGATGACCAAGGGACTGGCCATGTGACCGTTGATTATTTAGAGGTCAGTTCATGTTCTTGCCCGAGTTGTATGTGCATATAAATGCGGAAAGTTTTGCGTAGATTCTTCGTATTCTGTTTTCTATTCATTTGATTGATTGCCCATTCTGGTGAATCTAAAATTTGTTTTACAGAGATCAGAAGAATTGGGCTTGTTTGTTATTGATGAAGAGGACAATGAGACGCTACTTTTACATCGTATTATGCCAGATGATATTTACAGGAAGCAAGAAGGTTTGGGTTTTACTGTTTGTCCATAGCCTTACTAGCAGTTGGAGAAATTATCTTTTTGTTGATCTATTTGTGGCACTTGATTGCATTTTTTTTGTCTGATATTATTATTTTCGTTTCAAGATACAATAATCTCATGGAGAGATCCAGAGTTTTCAACTGAATTAGCACTTAGCTTTCAAGAGACAACTGGGTGCACTTACATATGGTAATATCTATAAATAGTACATTAATACATTACATGTTTTCTATATTTTGTTCTTCTTGCCAACCTGCTATCAGCTGATACACCTCACCTTCTTTTGGGTTCAGGGATAATATCTGTACCGTGCAAAGAAATCTGCAGTTCAGCAATCTGAACAGTAAGTGTTTTGGTATTTAGTTGAAGATTGTTAATTGTGTGCTTCTTTCTTATTATCTGACTGAATCTTGAACTAGTAACCCACATGGAACTTTAGGTTGCTTCCTATTGGATCATCTGGGGTGAACCAAAATCATATGCTAATTTTTTTTGCATTAAATGGGTTGAAACTCTCTTTTCTCTGCATGAAGTAAAAATGAAGAGAAAATACCCCTGGCTTGAAGCTCTGCTTTCAAGTAGTTTATGTGTCAGTTGTTGGGGTGTTATTTTTTATGACACTGACTAGTGAATCATTTTTAAGGCACATCAAACATTCGAAACTACTAACATTCAGCCTTTTGAAAATGTCGTGTTCTTTTATAACCTCTTTAGTCTTGATGATTTTTTGATGTAGCATTATACAGTTTACTTTGCCTAATGCATGTTTATTGTTAAAATTTTGATAATGTTTGCAGATGAGACATATCACAGCATGAACAGGGATTTGAGAGAACTACCTGCCGTGGAGCTTTCTACACTTCCCTTGATACTCAAGGTTTTGATCGGCTCCTTTCGTTTTGCTCAGTTTGGTTTTCTTTTTTAATTAGTTTGGAATTATGGAGAAGAGGAAGATGCATATAGCTTTCTTCGTTTTAATTATGTATAGTTTGGAATAAATTTTTGTGGGGCAAGGTTTATGTTGGTTCCCTGCATATGTACTGGGGTACTAGGAATTTTTTTTTGTGTGCTAGTTTGTCAAAGAGCCTCTTATGGATTTCTCTTGAAATTTAAATCTTATGGCAACATTAACAGTTCACTTGTATAATCTCTTAATGGAAGGATCTCAAATTTAATTCAATATTTTGGTTGTTAGACTGTGTCGGAGAGTGGAATTGCTGACCAGATGAGGCTGTCAGAACTCATATTGAATGATGTAAGCTTCAAATAGTTTATGTGAGCTTTAGTTTCTTTGTTATTTCAGTTAATTAATTGAAATTTTGAGTTAAATTTTCATCTCTTAATGTAGCAAGAATTTTTCCGCAAGCTGATGGACTTGTTTAGAATATGCGAAGACCTTGAAAATGTTGATGGTCTACACATGATATTTAAAATAGTCCGAGGAATCAGTAAGTACTTGTCTTCATCTTGCATATTAACATTATGATATATTACGTAGTCTGCAGATTTCATCTTTTCTATATTGTTTCTTGCAGTTTTGCTTAATAGTCCTCAAATCTTCGAGAAAATTTTCGGGGATGAATTTATTATGGATATAATCGGTGCTCTTGAGTGTAAGTCTGGTTTTCGTTGTTAACACAGTTCATGTTTCTGGATGGAACTCTTAAGCATGGTTTGCATCTGTTATTCGTATTAGTTTGTTTCATGGAGTTTTGGGCGAATAATTGTAGCATTTTGCTAAATGTGTTCAATGGCATTGTTCTGATGGATCTACTCTCTTGCCAGTGATAATATTTTATAGCTATTTGAAATTCAGGCGTACTCAATATTTTCTTGATTATGATGTCTATGGAAGCCCTCTTTCTTCACAGAGCCTCCTGGTTTCTGCTATCTCTATTAAATTCGTAAAATTTTCTGAGGTTTTCAATTTCTATTCATGGGCATTGTGTATTCATTGGCTCTGTCTTGCAGTAATTTGCTCAAAAGGTCTAAATTATTAGTTTAGACCTGTGGATACAACACTAACTTGTTTTACTGTTTCGATGAATTTAAATATTGTTGTCTCTTCCTGCGGTCAACATAATAGATTTCGACCTGTTCAATCTTTTAGTTTTGATGTCAATTGGAGTTTTATACGTGTGGTTGGTTTCTTTGATGACAATTCATATGTTTAGGGGGAAATCATGAGTTTTTTTTGTTGAAAATCTTCTTTTTGTTTATGTACGTTTAAGGGTTTCTTAATTTTTCATATATAACACGGAGTAATGCATCATTGTATCTTTTATAGTTCATTTCTTTAAGTGAAAAAGGTTCATGGAAGTTGGTTTTATTCTTTTGCAATATTTCTTAGCCGTTGCTAGTATTTTGTGTTGACATAGCTGTGGTTTGATTTCCAGATGATCCTGAGGTTCCTAAAATCCAACATCACCGTAATTTCCTGAAAGAGCATGTTGTTTTCAAGGAGGTGGCTTGCTGTTAACTTTTTCAATTTCTTTTTTATCTGAATATATGTACTTGTGATTTTTGGGACTGTCAATTTACCACTGTTGCAACTAACATGAATTTTTTAAAAATTAATCAAGGCCATACCAATCAAAGATCCAATTGTCCTGTCAAAGATACATCAGACATATAGGGTTTGTTATTTGAAGGTACTTTTTTCTTATGATCATGTTGGCATTGGATTTATTTTTCTGTGTGGTTGTAGATTCTTACATCGTTTGTGTTTCAGGATGTTATATTGCCCAAAATACTGGATGAGCCTACTGTTGGAAATCTCAATTCGATAATTCATGCGAACAATGCTATTGTAAGACTCTGATGATTGTGTGGCTAGATTGTTTTATTTTTTGTATTTCGAGGTTTTTTTTTTCATCATCAGTAATTGTTTACATTATCCTTTTGTAGGTTGTGTCTTTGTTAAAGGATGATAATACCTTCATTCGGGAATTATTTGCAAGGTTAAGATATCCCACATCTGCAGAATCAATGGAAAATTTGGTAATGAAATATGTTTGGTTTTATTGAATAACTCTTGATATGCCTGGTTGGTTATTTATTCACTTTTTATTTTGTCAAAAGTAGGTGTACTTCTTGCATGAGTTTTGTAGTTTAAGCAAGAGTCTCCAAATGGTTCAGCAGCTTCGTTTGTTTAGGTATTTAAGTTTGGATATTTACTTATTAATTCCTTTTTCCCGTTGGCCCATCTGTTTGGCTTCTCACAGTTTTCTTTAATTAGAGTGGACTTTAACCTTTTTTTCCAGGGATCTTGTGAATGAAGGCATCTTTGACATTATTGCTGAAATATTGATGTGTGGAGATAAGAAACTCATATTAATTGGGTGCGACTGACACTCTCCTTTCTCCTTAATTAATTGTTTCTGCTCTATTTCTTTGTGGAATCTTATTATCTGTTTCTTTACTTTTAATTTTAACATTAAATCATTCTGATGGATGCAGGACAGATATCCTCATTCTATTCCTCAATCAGGATCCAAATCTTCTGCGGTCTTACGTTGTTCAGACTGAAGAAAATCAACTGTTTAGCCTGTTGGTATGTACTGCTACTTGATTCATCTAATTTTATGTCTCAACATGCCTGAGAATGTAAGTCCTGGAATATGTGATATTCTTAGGGGGGGAACTACTAGATTCTCCATGTTTGTTTCTGGGCCTTGTTTCTTACATGGGGGATTGCCATGCTTTGGAATGCAAGAATTAAAGCTTAGATTTGTTATTGCCTCATTAATGATGTCGTGAGGATGCTGTGCATGAATTTTGACCTATCATCATGTTACTTGCACTTATATGTTACTTCCTCCATTTAACAATAAGTGCCTTTTTTTTTTAGAGAAGTTAACTTTTGTCAAAATACGTGTCTTTTTATGAAATCAACAACGTTTTAAACATCTTTTCCAGGTTGTCTCAACTTTCCAATGGAACAATAAATAATTTGTGCTTTTGAAAGATCACTAATTGGGATGATATCTTAAGTTAGCGCCATATATATATTCTAATTATTTTTTAATCTATATGTGACAACCTTAAAAGATGCTTATTGTGAAATGGAGGGAGAGTTTCATTTATGCTGTATTTCTAAATGTCCTGTAATACATTGGAAGTTATCCTTCTAAGATTACTATGTTATGTTTTTTTATATTTTAGTCAGTGCTTATTTAGTGTGCTATATTTTAGGTCAAAGGAATGATAACAGATTTTGGAGAGGACATGCACTGTCAGTTTCTTGAAATTGTTCGCAGTTTGTTGGATTCATACACAGTGCCCGGAGCAGGAACACAGGTGCCGACCATTTGAAATGATTCGTTTGTGAACCTATTCTTGTTCATACTGTCAGCAAAATGCAATGTGAAAGTACAGTAGGATTTCTTAAGATTTTAAAATTCATTTGATTTCTTGGCATACTTCTGTGTCTGTCCTGCTCTCTCATGTAAGGTCCAAAAGATCATCTGGTTTTACTCATTTGTGTCCTTTTGTTTTATAATTAACCAAGTTTGCCGTCAGCAGACCTGTCGACGTGATAAATGTAACTCACCCCCTTAGGACTGAGGCAAAAGGAGAAGATGAATGGTCTATGTAATTTAATATAATTTATTCTGTACTACTGCAAGGAAATATGGTGTTACTTCGTACTGTGTAAATTGTAATTCTCTCGCATCTGCTCATGAAGCTTTAGTTTGGAGTTTCCTATGGTTTTGGAATGCACACACATGCGGAAACACACTACAAATTCAAATTCCTTTTTTATCATTTATTAAAGTGACATTTTGGTGAGTTCATTAAGCATCTGAATGGGTTTGAAACTATTTTGTTGCAGAGAGATAACATAATTGAGATTTTCTATGAGAAGCACTTGGGTCACTTGATGGATGTTATAACATCATCATGTCCTGAAGGTGTTCCCCAAACAAGTGGTAAAGCTTCAGGGTCTGGTGGAAGAGTTGCAAATCAGGATAATGTGAAGCCAGAAATACTCTCTAACATATGTGAATTATTATGCTTCTGTGTACTGCACCATCCTTATAGAATAAAGTGAGTGCGGGGTCCTTGTTGTACAGTCAGTCAAAATCCAGGACCTGTTAGTCTGTCACCAATTTTTTTGTCATGTGACTTTCCTTTGTTTTTTTTTTTTGCAGGTGTAACTTTCTTCTTAATAATGTTATAGACAAAGTTTTGCTACTGACACAAAGAAGAGAAAAGTACCTTGTGGTTGCTGCTGTTCGTTTTGTTCGCACTATTCTTACTCGCCATGTATGTCATGTTGACATATTCTTCTGTCTTATGAATGTGCTCCAAAATTCTGAAGTCCTTTTGAACATATTGCCTTTTTTTGACAATTGACAGGATGATCATTTGATAAATCATTTTGTGAAGAACAACCTTCTGAAGCCGATTGTGGATGCTTTTGTTCGCAATGGCAACCGTTATAATCTTCTGAACTCAGCAGTTTTAGATCTTTTTGAGTATATCCGCAAGGTTCTTATCTTCTTTGGTTTCTCATTCTTTTACTGTGAATCTCTCTCCAGAGAGTTCATTTCTGAATAACTTGTTTTGCAGGATAACCTAAAACCATTGATTAAGTATGTAGTTGATACATTCTGGGAAGATTTGGTTAAATTTGAGCATTTGGCTTCAGTTCAGTCATTCAAAATCAAATACGATCAGGTAATCTCAACATAAGCTCTTTTTTCCCTTCTTTTGCTTTGCGGATGGATTATGTCTTAATAAAATTAATATCCTTAGTGCCTGGAGAATTGTGGGACGAGAGCGTCTGGAAATGCATTGGAATCAAGGAAACGAATTGATGAACGTGCTCTAGATAAAGAAGAAGAAGATTACTTCAACGAGGACAGGTATGTTTCTTGATTGTTTGTTTAAGCTGATTGATATTTCAGGGCCTTTCCGACATTTTGATTGATTTGAGTGCCACAGCAGTGATGAAGAAGATACAGCTTCTGCATCTCAGGCTCAAAAGGTGCGGGCTCAACCAGTAGCATCCAATGGAGTCGCTGCAACAAGGTATGGTAATTGCCTCAGAATTTGGAAAATCATCATACATCTTTCTTGTGAATCATATATTATACTTGCCTCTGTAGTGTGAGATCTGGGGGATTAGTTGATTACGATGATGATGAAGATGATGAAGACTACAGACCGCCTCCAAAGATTCAAAAGGAAAGAGAGGAAGATGAAGGATCTATTGAGTCCCTTAGGTTGAAACGTAAGCTACCTTCCAAGGATAAGGACCCTGAGGTGGTGAAGAAGCAGCGATTGGTAAAAAATCCCAAGTCAAGTGTCTTTGCTGCTTTGTGTACGACATTAAGTCAGGCGGTGCTACCCAACAAGAAAGCCGCAAGTGTTATTAATGCGTCACATGCAACTGATGACAGCAAGCACTCAGCTGAAAAAAATCAAGATGACAAGGAACCCGCAATTCCGAGGAGCGGCAATTGCGTCGATGAGAATCATAAGGAGACAGAATCTACTGCTTCTAGAAGTTGTTCTGATTGCAAGCATAGCACATCAGAGGCTAGACAGATGAGTGGAGACGACAGCCCTTTGATACCACCAAATTCATCTCCGGAAATGGCTGTGAATGGTTCCTGAGTTAACCCACCACAATTATGTTCGACAGGTTGACGTGTTTTGTCATATTCTTTTCCTAAATAGACTCCAACTTGTAGAGCCAGTCGGTCTGCGGTTCCAAAGGAACAAACAACAAAACGAAGCACTAAAGCTGAAGAAGTTGGGTGAAGGATTCCATAGCTTTCCTCTAATATCACGAAAGTATACTGTTTACTGTATAGTGCCATCTGGGCGAGGAGCAATTGTGGTAAAAAAATGTGGGCACGCTTGTTCTGTCGCGAGTCTCTCTGACGTTGAGCCGAGAAACGTGTTGCATCTGCAAAACAATCATCAGCATTGCTTCTTTTATGTTCTCAGTTTCGCTTCTTGTAATCCCCTTTTTTTGGTTTATCGTCTTTCTTAGTCTGGTGGATATTAGATAGGAGAGGGCGTCAAATATATGCCCGAATAGGTTCCTTTACTGTCAGTTTTGTGATGGGTGCTGATTATGATTTTAACAAAAGAGAAGTTGGGGACGGCATAATTTTCTTTAGTGTAGCAGATGTCCCAATGTAAATTAATATTATACTTCCTGTCTGTCTACTTGAAACTTGAAAGTGGCCTCCTTTGTAATGGCGGGCAATTATTCTTGCTGTGTTTATGCCCTGTTGGGTACTGTTTTCTTCCTCAGAATTCTGATTACTCCACTGAGCAGGAAATTCTGATTCCTTAGTTTTCAGGATTGCCAGCTTCTGTTGCAATTCCAGATTGAATTTGTTATGCAAAAAGGAAACTTTTACTGATTTGTTATGTAGCACCCTTTTGTGGCATGTTTTAGAAATTTTATCTTGGAATTATCCGTTCAGGAGCTTTGTCAAATTAAATACCTAAGCTGGTTTTACACTTTTCTAGATGGAAATTGCTTCTATCCAAAACATAAAAAAAAGGTTATAGTGCTTACACATGGTCGAAACAAGATCCCTTGAATCGCCACGATGTCCGGTTTCTAGTTGGTACAAGTCGACGCGTGGGAAAGTTATGAGCAAGACGTGTCCTTCCCTCAGCATTTCTCCCCTTAAAATTTGCAAGTCAGTTCACATATGCACTGCACCACCTCACTGTTAAACCATATCAAAACATTTGTTCCATCCAACACTTAAAGCTATTGTGGAAGGAAGAATAGTAATACAAGGCAAAGAAGATGAGCAGTAACTTGGAAACTAAGACATTGCTCGATGAAATACGTAGTTTTGACAAGGGTTGTTTTTTCGACCTTGGCCACCCTCTTCTCAACCGTGTTTCTGAGAGCTTTGTCAAAGCTGCTGGGGTCATTAATCTCTCTCTTTGTCTCTCTCTCTGTATATTGTTCGAGTAGTAGCTTTCCTTGTTCCTTATTTTGTTTGTTCATTTGCAGATTGGAGCAATTCAGGCTGTGTCGAGGGAGGCTTATTTTACTGCTGTTGAAGGTAACATTGTTAATCAATCCTGTTAGTAATCCTGTTATATATTGTTGGAATTATGTATGATATTTGCAAACGTTAAAATATTGTCTCTGTGCTTGTTTGTGATAGGAAATGGTGGATCAGAGACAAGTGGTATGCCTTCGGATCTAACTGGTGCTAGTGATAGTGCCAAGAAGCATCACAGGTTCCCTAACCTCAAAGGTGATACCAATAGAAAATCTCTGGAGGCCCTGGTGAGTTTCTAAATCATGTTCTTGACACTTGTTTTGGGAAATTTTGTATGTTTGGTAGTGTATGAATGCGCTGTTCTGCATGGCAGATGTGAATCTCTTAATCTTTTCGTGTTTAAAAGGTAGATTTGTGTTTAATGATAACATTATTTATGACCCTTTTGGTTTTCTAAAATAATTTAAGGTGATGAGCACCGGAAAGGAATCTTTACAATGGGGTACGTATTCCATACTAAATTTTATGTTCACCTTCTTGTTGGAATCCACTAGACCTTTCTGATAAAATGCTGCGATGGTGCAGGTCTGGCCGCAGGTGTATATTCAGGCCTTACTTACGGACTTCGTGAAGCTCGTGGAACTCATGATTGGGTAATAATAAACGCATCGTTCAATTGCTTCATTGACATAAACATAATTTTGAGGGGCCAGTCGTCTCCTTGTCGTGCATACTCTTATAGTCCCGTAGTAGTTTTTGCCGCGTAGTTTTCGCTCATTTCCATTGGCTTTAATACTTGTTTGTAGGCACGGAAACAAGGGGCGTGAGCAGTCGGTCGCCCCCTTGTCGACCTCTAGTTGTACTTCCTCCTTTAGTCGTTTCTCTCTTATCGTGTGTTATTCTATAGCACCGTCTTCTTTCTGCATTTTTTCTACACTATTTGTAACTCGTCTATTTTAGTCTCCTTGAAAAGATTCCTCGTTCCGTTATTGCTCGTGTGTACATGTAGTGGTAGTTGCTGTAAGTTTGATGTTTCGGGACTGCAAATTTTGGTGCAGAAAAACAGCGCAGTTGCAGGAGCAGTTACAGGGGCAGCACTGGCGCTTACGGCGGATGAAACATCTCACGAACAGATTGTGCAATGTGCCATCACAGGAGCTGCAATTTCCGCCGCCGCTAATCTTCTTAGCGGCATCTTCTAAGCTCCAATTCCAACTAATATCTCGAGCTATAGGCTGCCTTAGTTTTTGTAGAATGCATTGCACTTTTTAAGCAACTTCTTGGAAGGATTAAACCAAATGAACTCTTTATTTGGTAGTTTTGTTAATAATGATGCTTAATTATCCGTTAATTACATGCTCAAGATGATCATCCCTTTTTAGCTTTAGCTTTAGCTTTATTTATGCTTTAATACGACTTGTGTGTATAAGTTTACGACAATACGAGAATTTTTCTTACATGAACGACATTCGATAACACGAATTATGATTATAAATTTATGATAATGCCTAGGCGATATGAATTTAATTTTTATAATATTTATTTTAATATTATATATAAATAATGATTCGACCAAGCCCGTTCATTGTACAATGGAGGTCTCGAATGAAAATTTAAAATGAAATGAGATTACAAATTTACAAATTTAACCTCCGAAAATGAAACACAAGCATCAGATGTCGGTGTTTTGTTCTTCAAGGACGAATCGAATTCTGCTTCTCTACTGACGGGTTTTGTTGAAAGTATGGTTTGTATTTCCTATAAAGCAATTCTTCTCTTGATTTCTTCCTAATGTTCTATTGCTATTTCCCAGCTGTTATTAGTGCTTGTTTGTTTCTTCAATCATTCTTAAATGTTTGTTTATTCTATTGGATGATTTTGTTTCTTGGAATAATTAGCTAATTTAGTTGATTTGTCATTAGGGTTTTGGTTAGAGAATTTTGTTTATAAGCTCTTTGATTGGAAATGTCAAGTAAGGAGGAGGAAAAAGCGCAAGCTGCTGCGGAAAGAATAAAGGCGGCAGCATTAAGTGCTGCCAAAGGGTTAAGCCGTTCTCAGGCGGTGCCCTGAACGTCAATGCGTATGGGCAGAAGGAAGAAGGGCCTAGTCGTTGGCAAGAAAAGCGCGAAGCCAAAAGGCAAATGTACTTGATGAGTACGGAGAAACAAGTGCGGTTGGGCGAGCGGAAAGACCTTAGTAAGTCAACAATGTTGAATGTTAATAGCGCTGCGCAATACCAGAAGTGTTTTCGGTCGGGGCATTGGACTTTTGAGTGTAAGGAGAGAGTTTGTATGTCACGTCCATCGAGGTCACAGCAGTTAAAAAACCCAAAAGAGAATGAAGGTTTGATTTCGTATGATTTGGATGATGGTGGAGATGAGGAGTGTTGCGGAAGCTTGGGTAATTTCTTTTGTGAGACAAAAAAACACCTATCTATTGCACATGTGAAATAGAGTGTGAAAAACTTATACAAAAAAATTACACCAGGTAAATTCCCAGGTAAGTGGTCGAGACACAAACGGTCTCAGTTAAGAACCACTTTCCTTATGCTCTTATCGCCTTGTTGACAGAATTTATCTAGACATGTAATTTAATAGCATAAATAAATCACTACAACTATACCCGTCAATAACTATTAAATAGACAAATAAAGAACACCAGAATTTAACGAGGTTCGGCCAATTTTGCCTACTTCCTCAGACACTACTAAATTAATATTTCACTAAAAAAATATTACAAAAGAAGAGAAAACAAATAAGTCTTAGAAATGAGGAGACTTATTGTTGGGATGATTTAGAAGCTAAGGAGGGGCTTCTATTTATAACAAAAATTCTCCCCTTCTTGTTTTAAGCAATGTGGGATAAGAGCCACACTACTACAAATCTCCACCTTGGCGAATTCCACATCTTCAGTTTTCTCCCAAACCAACATTCAGTAGTGTCTTCAAAATGTTAACTCTCAAATTTTGACAATATTGATTAAGTCCAAAAAATGTTGAAACTTGATCGCAGCCACTACCTTCGTTAACATATCAACAGGATTCTCAGTGATTTTGATCTTCTGGATGGTTACTCCACCTTCTTCCAGAACCTCTCGCACAAAGTGATAGCGAACATCGATATGCTTCGTCCTTGCATGATAAACCTGGTTCTTTGCCAAATGGATAGCACTCTGACTATCGCAATACACATTGATGTGCTTTTGTTGAACCCCTAATTCACCAAGCAACCCTTGAAGCCAAATTGCCTCCTTTACAGCCTCTGTCACTACCATATATTCTGCCTCGGTAGTCAACAAAGCAACTGTTGATTGTAAGGTAGACCTCCAACTCACTGGCGCCTTAGCAATTGTAAACACATAG
>CANYCX010388726.1:0-13569 GCA_948193385.1 Breynia disticha f. nivosa | reverse complement strand
TTGGCGTTAACGTTAAATTGTAGATTTTCTAAGTAATCAAAGATATCAATATTACCCGAAGGCTTTTTTTGAGTATAAAGTCGCACAAAAAAGATATTCAATATTGAAATATTCGCTTTTATTATTAAATATAAATAACGTGTCTCTTTGCATCGACAAAAGCATTACAATACATCTTAACAATATTGGAACATTCAACTTGCTGGAGGATTTTTGCAAGTCCTCTTGTTGTGTTTAACTTCTTGACAAATCCCACATTTTCACAAATTTTCTCCACCAACCCGTTGTAATTGGAATATGTGTCTATATTCATACCCCTGATGCTGTATTTTTGAAAGTTTGTAGCATCATCCAAAATGTCATTATATTATACTAAAATCTCTATTTCTTCTGTTATGTCAATAATCCTGAGATAACGTGTCTATTTGTATTCATGTTGCAGATGTAACAAGTGTATATAATGTGTGAATGTGTCCTATTTCTTATTTGATAGTAAGTTGTACATATGGGTAAACACCATGAAAAAAGATCTACGTGGTGATTACATGTGATAGACTAAATTAGAATTAATGAAAGACTTTTAAAATGTATAGAGGAAGTTTTGATTGATTTATTTTTTATTTTAATTACAACTGACAATAAAATGTGATAATATCTCATCATCTCTATAATCAAGGAGATATAGTGCAAAATTCCCTAAAATCTTGCTAAATGAACATTTAAACTGACATGAATTTCCATAAATACGACACCTCTTAATTTTTAAAATCAGTTACAGAATCTAAAAATATGTCATATATATTAATAAAAATAATTGTCAATTTTAATAAGTGTTAAATTAAAAATGTCATCGTTTGCTAGAGGAATTTTCCAATGAACTTTCTTCATTCTAAAAGATATAAGTGCCCATACAAGTCTTGTGCGAGCTCTGTTGTATATTCTTTTAGTTCTTCCATATAATTAATTTGATATTGCTCATTCATTTTATTTTTTTCAGAGTTGTCTTCTTCACCATTAGATGTATTGATGAATTTTTGGTAAATCTTCACTCTCACAATTGTCTCTTTCTTTAAAATTGTGGTCTATTTGTGTCCTCCTTTTTTAATCATAACAAAATGTGTCTGAATGGTGTCATATTGTATCAATACTTCGATGTCATCCAATCTGTTAAAGATCCTAAAAAATGTGTCCATTAGTATATTTTCACACAAATCTATAATTTTTTGAATGAAATAATTAAACAAAAAAATTTCTTAGTATTATTAACCTCAAAAAAATGTGTTTCTATGTGTTCTTATTCACTTTTCATTTTACAAGAAATTCAGAATTAAAAATTATTTTTTAAAATTTTTATGTATATTCATATAATGTATCATTTTGTGCTCAACATTTTTTTAAATTATTTTAAAATAAAAAAAATCATAAGAAATTAAATATTTGACAAAAATAAAAAAATAAAAGAAAGAGTCTAAATGAGTCCTTCATACATTTTGCGAAACAAACAACATTCAATTTTATAAATCTTAATTAGTAGATTTTGCTCAGCAAAATTTAATACTTCATTGAACTTATTTCAAATATCATAAAAAAACAAGGATTTATTCGTTTTCATTTTGTTACATTTATCAATTTCGCGTTACAATTTCTTGAAGATAACATTTTGAAAAACTCACCTTGATGTTGTTTATGAATGTTGATGGTTTCCTGGATCTTCTCTGCGTTATGCGTTTTTTGTCGGTGTCTTGAATTGTTTTACAGTGGCACCCTTAGTTATGTGTTCTTAATTATCCTGTTTTTGTGATTTCTTGCTCATTATTTTTCTGATTATCCTGGAAGTTTCCAGCATCATCCCAGACGCCATTATACTATATTAAAATTTTAATATCTTTCATTTTCGTCAATAGCCCTGAAAAAATGTGTCCATTTGTGTTTTGTGTTAGATATGTAACAAATGACCGATTCGTCCGTGTGTATTCCCAAATTTTCAGAAATTTTCTCCAACAACCCGTTTTAATTGCAATTAGAGTCTATATTCATGCCGTTGACGCTATATTCCTGAAAGTTTCCAGCGTCATCCCATACGCCATTATACTGCATTAAAATTTCGACATCTTCCATTTTATGCAATTGCCATGACAAATGTGTCCATTTGTATTCTGTGTTAGAAATGTAACAATATATATGATTTATTAGACAACATGTACACTGAAACGGTTGTTTGACAAGTTTAAAAATAGAATAAAATGTGTCTGAATGTGTCCGCATTCATATTTTTCCAGCAGCGAACAAATAAACATGTGTATATTTTTTTTTGAAACAGGAGGTGAAAAATTGCAAAACCCATCAGAATACGCATGGAAATAGGAATCAAAAGAATCAGTGAAAAACTAACCCTTGTTTTTGTTTAATCTGGGCGTCCGCCGAAACCTTTTTGGTTGTTTTGAAACGATTTATTTTTTCTTCCCTACCTTTCTGTTGGTAATTCGATGATGATTTCAGAGTTTCTTTTGTTCTGTGAAGAGAGAGTGTTTTGACGTTTTTTGCCACAATGTTTTGAGGGGATTCAATTTTGAGATTTTGACGTTTAATGTCATTTTAGTTGTTGTTTAAGTTTTTGTGATGACATTTAAGTAGTAGCACTTTAAAAAGATGTCATATGTGTAATTTTCCCAATTTTACTATGAGTTTCCTCAAGGAGGGGACTCATTGAAGCAAAAACTGCTAACTATTTGATTCATTAAAAATAAATCTGAATTTTTAATTTGTTCAATAAAACAAAGTTTTAATTTTCTGTAATGTGCACACTTTTAAAAATTTACTTAATTTTTGAAACTTCGGGCTGGCTCATGCGGAAGGAAGGAAGGAAGCATAATTTTGACTGGTCTCACCAAAAAACCAAGTCACTAATTTTGACTGGTCTCACCAACTCCTTCTGACAGTGATGTCATCTATTGCTCTATTTTTTTGTCTGAACCACCCGGTATCCTAAGCCGACGGTATGGACTAATTCGGGTTCGTTCCGGGAAGCTATGGAGCTGGCCAAGGGGGATTTTGCGCTTAACAAGATTCGAACCCGAGTGATTAGCCTAAGAACAAATCCCCAAAGTGCTTATTATCATCTAGGCTACCCCTCAAGGTTCATCTATTGCTCTATAAATAAGAAATTTCATCATATCTCAGTCACAACATTTAGTATTTCTTCTCTCGCTGTCCTTTAACTTCTGAATTATGGCCGCCTCAACCATCTCTCGTCCTTCAGCAAACTATGCTCCTTCTTTTTGGGGTTCTACTTTCTCTTCATTTTCCATTCCTACCTCCGTAAATTTCTCAACTTTACATTCTTGTGATTTTTTTTTTCATTTGCAATTTTAGATTTGCGATTACCAAGGGTTTCAAATAAAAGACATGTTAACTAAATTAGTAGAAAGTATAATTTAAATTAATTTAAAAGAAACTCGAAGAGTATTATGATTAATATATTGTTTCTGTATAAAATAGGTGATGGAATCATATGGAGGAGAGGTGAAATCTATGAAAAAAGAGGTGAAGAATATGTTGATGGCTTCCGCCGGTGATCCATTGAAGAACACTGAATTTATTGACTTACTGTGCCGCCTTGGTGTCTCATACCATTTTGAGAAAGAGATTGACGAGCAACTTAATGTTGTTTTTAGTAATCTTGCAAATCTCTTACAACATGACAATCTCGATCTTCTCGCGACTTCACTTCTGTTTCGAGTCCTCCGGCAACACGGATTTAAAATGTCCTGTGGTAAAACACCCATACTACTCCCACTGCAAGCTTTTAGAATTAAGATAAAAATATACTAATTTGTTTTTATTTTGAATATTAGATGCATTTAACAAATTCAAAAACAATGATGGCAAGTTCAAGCAAGACATTAAGGATGATGTGAGAGGCATGCTAAGCTTGTATGAAGCAAGCTATCTTGGTTTGCATGGAGAAGACACCATGGATGAAGCTCTATCATTTGCAACTGAAAATCTGGAGTATTCATTGAATTTACCATTAACACCTCATCTTGCAAAACACATTAAAGCGGCTTTTATCTTACCATTCCACAAATCTTTACCCAGACTGGCAGCTAGACAATATATTGCTTTCAATGAAGAAGAAGAATTTCCAAATGGACTTCTTCTTAAGTTTGCTAAGTTGGATTATAATCGAGTGCAACTATTTCACCAACAAGAGCTAGCAACTCTCTCGAGGTATAGTTCTTACACAAGATCTTACTCCTTCCATCTCATCTGATCAAATTACATGAGTTGTTTATTTTATGTATGTTGCAGGTGGTGGGACGAAATAAATCTGCGAGAGAAACTTCCATATGCAAGAGACCGTCTAGTTGAGGTGTATCTATGGGCAATGGCTTGCCACTCTGAGCCTGAGTATGCTGTTTCGCGAATATTGCAAAGTAAGTGTCTAGCGATGATAACAGTATTGGATGATACATTTGACACATACGGAACTCTTGAAGAGCTTCAACCTTTTGTGGATGCGCTCGCAAGGTCATATTCATACCTATCTTTATTTTATTAACTATACAGTAGAAAATAATATAAGTTAGAGAATTTGGTTCAAGCCATATGTACCATTTTAAATTTTAAGTTGGCCTAAAAGTAAACGTTTAACATCAATCAAACTCTGTAGTTGGGATATTGCTGCTATTGATCAACTAGCAGATTACTTGAAGATTCTTTATAAAGCTCTCTTATGTGTAATCAACGAAGCGGAGGATATAGGACGAGAAAGAGGAGAAGCTCGTGGCGGCTATTATTTGAAAGAAGAAGTAATAATTCTTGTCATTGACTCACTTCTTTGTTACTTTGGCGACTAGCAAAAATATTTAAAAAGCTTCTTTATTAAGATCATTTCTACTTTTCTTGTTAAGTTCATGAAACTGGTGAGAGCTTATCACCAAGAAGCAAAATGGGGTAGACAGAACGTTGTGCCATCAATTGAAGAGTATTTGGCAAATGGAGAAGATTCAAGCACTGCTAGCTTATTAATTTCAGCATCTTTCATCGGAATGAAAGCCGTAGGGATTAAGGAATTTGAATGGATGCGTAATAATCCAAAGATGATTAGAGGAGTAAAGATTGTCGGCCGCATAAAAAATGATTTAGTCACTCACGAGGTAAGAAGAAGAAGAAGAAGCTACATGAATGCTAATTGTTTAAATAATCTTCTGATGTTTTCTTGGTTGTATTAATATGAAGGATGAACAAACAAGAGGAGACTGTGCTTCGGCCGTAGAATGCTACATGAAGACATATGGAGTTTCAGAAAAAATGGCAATTCAAGAGTTGAATAAGATGTGTGTAGAGGAATGGAAGGATGTGAATGAGGAATGGTTGAAACCAAAATCTATCCCATTACCTTGTCTCAAGATTATGCTCAATCTTTGGCGGTCGGTAGAGACGATCTACCGACATGACGATGGATTCACAAAATCTGAAGTTATGAAAGATGGCATAATTTCGCTATTCGTCGAGAAGGTTGAAATATAGATTTAAGAGAATTTGTTCAAGTGGTGGATCTCTCTTGTGTGGTTGCTTTTGTGGACTTTGAATCTTATGCCCAAGCGTCTTTCTTCTTATATGGAAAAGAAATGTATGAATAAATAAATAAATAAATAAATAAGAGAAAAAAAATAGGTTTTTTCAGAGCTTTGGTGTAATAGTGTCTTGTATATGTTTCTTATAAGCCTTTTTTTTAACTTAATAATAGAAAAACGTGTTCTTTGTCCATAAACATATATCACATTCATTGAACCACATTAAATTTTTGTTGTCTTCTTTTGTTTTTGCATTACCTTTATTGCATAAATTTCTAACACAACAATGGTTGTTGAGACTTTAAACATGTAAAATATAAAGTACAGAATCATATAATTTTGTAGGTGTTGGGACGAAATAAATCTGCAAAAGAAACTTACATATGCAAAAGACGGTCTAGTAGAGATGTTTGAGGGTTAATTACACATATGACATCATTTCAAACTCTATCTACACATATATCATTTCAAGTTTATTTCCTACAAAATGGTAGAATTTCATCTCACTTCAACCAATATGTCATATTTTCAATTTGAAAATAATGTCATTTGTTATGTTAAGATTACTAGCCATCTTTTGAATTCAAAAAACTTCCCTTAATTAGAGCTACAATTAAGGAGACATAATACATTTAGAATTAAATACATTCAAATTTGATTTCAAAACCACACGCATCATAAACAACTGAAGTTCTGCAGAAAATATCACAATAATTTCAGAATCAAATATCATTCCCACATGTTTCGTGAAATCAAAAAATGATGAGCACGAAATCACAAAAAACCAGGATAATCAAGAACGCATAACAAGGGGTATCACTGTTAAATGATTTAAGACAACGACAAAAACGCACAATCCAGAGAAGACCCAGAAAACCTGCAACATTCATAAACAAAATAAAGGTGTGTTTTTTCAAAATGGTATCTTCACGAACTTATAACGCGAAATTGACAAATAGAACAAAATGAAAACAAAGGTGTCCTTGTTTTTTATGGTGTTTGAAATGGATTCAATAAAGTAGTATATTTCTCTTAGCAAAATCTACTAATTAAGATTTATAAAATTGAATGTTGTTGGTTCAGCAAAACGTATAGAGGACTCATTTAGACTCTTTCCTGTATCTTATTTTTTTTGTTAAATAATTATTTTTATTAATAAATATGACATATTTTTAGATTCTATAACTGATTTTAAAAATGAAGAGGTGTAGTATTTATAGAAGTTAATGTCTGTTTAAATTTTAATTAATACTAGAAGTTAATGTCAGTTTAAATTTTAATGTAACAAATTTTTAGGGAATTTCACTGTAACTCCTTGATTATAGAGATAATGAGATATTATCACATTTTATTACCTATTGTAATTATAATAAAAAATAAATAAATCAAAATTTCCTTTATATGTTTCAAATGTCTTTCATTAATTCTAATTTAGTCTATCATATATTGTCCGAATCTTATTTTATAGAAAATCAACAATAAAATTTTACTGAATTTTTATAAAAAAAAAAATTGGAAGCCAAGAAATATGTCTTGCATACATTTAAACTCAGTTTTTTTTGAAAAAAATACTCATCTATATTATTTTAATTGTGTTTTGTTGTATTGTTTAATGAGTATATCTTTGTAATTGTAGTCTAGCTATCTGTGTCCTCAATTTTTATTTTTCTGGACAGATGAATTTATTGATATCATATCAGTAAAATGATGTTCCTTTTATGCGCTCTTCTTTTTTCCTAGTTATTAGTTTTTTTTCTTAGCTTTTTCTTCTTGAATTTTGAGATGATCCTTCTTTTTTGAATGTTTTGTAGAATTATTTTTGCATTTGAATATTGTAAGTTTAATTTTAATTGATTGCTCAATGTTATCACATTGAGTCTAAAAGAGTCTAATAATTTTCAATTGAAAATTAACTTTTTCATAATCCTTTGAGCTATTCTTTACAATTTTTTTCTTTTCAATTTCTTTTCTTTAGCTTGAATTTTTCTTTCACTTCAGATTCCGAATCACTTTCACTTTCATCATGATTTGAGTTTTTTTTAGAACATCCTACAAACAAATATAGACTTAATAAGAAACAAAAAGTAGATAAACTTACAAACATGAGTCTAATTGGATCTTGTTAAATTACAAAGCAAATTTAATTTTAAAAAATCAGAAAACATAACTTCATCTTAAGGGTAATCTTTTGTTTTTTCCTTACTAATAATTATCAAAACAATTGATACTTATCACACCATCAACAACAAAAGAACACAATTAGACACATGATTAATAAACATCACAAAATAAATCATAAATCACGAAAGAAAATACAGAAATATTCTATAATCACTTGAAAAAACAAACCCATAGCCACAAATAGACTCATAGTCTTAAACAATGATACAACATTCGATTCGGCCAAACAATTCCTAACAAGTATAAGCATCAACTAGACACATCTTAAAAAACAACAATTGCGATTCGAACAAACCCACGAAACCTAGTCATAAATAGACCCACAATCTTAAACAATTGCAATCTCCAAACTGCAAGGAAATAATCGATTAGTGCTTGTTCAAAAAAATTGATAATAAAAATTATTAAGCAAAATAAGCAAAAAAATAAAATAAACAACAGTGGACAGATTAATTACACTTTTACATAAGCAGTAACCATGATCAATTGGAATTAGCACAATCTAGTCATTATCTGCATCTTTGCTCAACAAAAATGTTACCGGCATGCCTATAAGCATTAGCTAGTATTATATCCAACACAAATATTTTGTGAACTTCCTTCACAGGGAATGAACTAGACCCTATATCCTCACAACTAACATTGTTTTCCATGAACATTTGCAATGAACCAATCTTGAGCTTCAGAACGCTTGATGATTAAATCCTTTATGCAAGCACTTGATAATAGTAGTTGGTGGGACTCCAGCAAAATCCTTTTCATCATCACCCAATGCATGTCGACAGTATTTTGGGTGATCAAGAATGTAAGCCGCTACTTCCCTAAAAGCACCATCCCCAACTCTTGTACCTTTCTTTAACCTTTCACCGTTAGAAGATACTGGTAGATTTCTAGGATTGTTCACAACCATTGGTTCCTCATCAATTTTTATTTTTTAAAATTTAAATCTATCCAAATTCCTAAAATTAAGCTTTCTTAACTGTTAATTGATATCATAATTATCAAATTAAATAATATTCTTTTTTAAAAAATAATTGCAGAATAAAAAAAAGTGTCATATTTGTAATTTTAATCGTGTTGCCATTTTAAAAAAAATTTAAAAAAATTGTCATTTCGGGTAAAACAATTAAAGAATATGCCATTTTAGATGAAGTCAAACTCAACATGACATTTTGGTGGATAAAGTTTGAAAAAATGCCCTTTTGTATAATTATTACGAGATATTTCTGATGATTGGTATTTTTGTACGTACATTCTACTGTATTTCATTATGCTTTGCATATGTTTTGACGCATTTTACGCGACTTATATTTTCTTTAGTGCACGAATAAAATAATTAATTTAATTTTTTATTTTACGCAGATTTCAGGTATCTTAGAAAGAACGAAATTCATGAATCAATATTGACATAATCTAGAGCGGAATTAGAACAAGAAATGAGACTTTAGCAAAACCAAAATATTTGCTGTAAGTATAATTAAAACAAAAGAAAGATGACAACAATCAAAACATGGAAAAGCAAGAAAAAGAAGAGCAAGTGGAACAAAGCATGGAAAAGAAAGGAAAAGAAAAGTAGGCTGCAAATGGAGAGCCAACATGAAAAACCAACAAGGAAAGAATAAAGAAACAAAAGGAGGAGAAAACTAAGGTTGCAAATGGAGAGCCAACGTGAAAGGAAGAAAGAAAGGAGGAGAAAAGTAGGCTACAATTGGGAGCCAACTTGGAGAGTCAACAAAGAAAAAATAAAGAAAGAAAAAGGAGGACAAAAATTAAGAAACCAAACAACGTGAAAGCAAAAAAAAAGAAGAGAATTAAAAAGAAAAGTTGCCAACAAAGAAAAGAATAAAGAAAGAAAAGGGGAGAAGGATTTTGGATATAAATAGGGGAGCTAAGCAACAGAAAGAGGGGAGCCAAAATCAAAGAAAAATAAAGAAAGGAGGAGAGGTGCAACGCGGAATTTTGGGAATTCTAAGGAGCTTGGAAGATCGACTGCGACGGTAGCCATATTTTTTTTTCAATTTCTTTGAGTTTTTAGTGTTTAGCATGTATAGCTAAACACCTAATCTGCTTGACGGAATTTTTTTAGAAAATATTTTTTTAATTTTTTAATTTTATTTTCTAAAATTATATCTATAATAAATTAATATAAAGCTGAATATATTGATAATTAATTCATGATAATGTGTCATTTTGTGGTTTTTTTAATTTAAAAATAAAAATTTATTTATATATTAGTTATTTATTACCATAAGTAGTCTTAACTCTTATGGAAATGAATAAATAAAAATAATTTTTTAAACTAATTTATTATTATGATAACAAATCAAATTAAATTATCATAAAATATGATTACTTAAAAATTAATTATTCATATAAATTTTTATTATTTAATTATATTAATTTTGTAAATTTTATAAACTTTTATTAAAAATAATATATTTAATTTCACTTTAAATGAAATTTTTTATTTAATTTATGATTTAATTTTATTTTTTATTTTCAAACATCAAAGGCTATAATGTCTTTTTTATTTTAATTTTTATAAATGTGTATTTAAAATTGCATTTTTTAGAAAAAATTTTTTGATCCTAACTCTTATGTATATAAACATAATTCAAAATCCTGTTCTTAGAATGTAAGTATTAAATTTTTGTCTCTTTTTTCTTTGCAATAACAAGTTTTTAGAAGTTGATAGGATTGAGAGATGAAAAATTGTTACTTTCAAAATACACTTAGTCTGTATGTTATATTTTTTAGATTTTTATTTTTGACATGTTACTTGATAAATTTAATAATAAAAATATAAATTAAAATATTATATTTATTATTTATTGATAGATTGTTATTTTATAAGTTACAAAAATATAAATTAAAATACTCTTTATGAGTTAAATATTTGCCATACTCGTGCATACAATGTATTTAATGTAAATCGCATTTTTAATCAAAATATAAATATAGTATAATAATTATTTAACATTAAAAGATAATAATAATAATAAAGATACATAGATAAAAAAAGAATTTATGATAAATATATTTATTGTATCAACCTAGCTTAAATTTAATTAAATATATATAGTCCATAAATGTACATATAATACACAATATATTATATCACATTTACCTCATAAAATTCTAATATTTTATGTGAATAATAATATTTGGAGTCAATTAATATGAAAGTCCAATATTTATATTTTTATAAAATTATTAAATATAAAATATTTTATAAATGATAATTTTGTCATAGTGATACTATATAATATATGTCATCTTAGAATATCGCTCATGTTTAACAGCAAGAAAAATATATTTTATAAAATTTATAATATTCTCATTTTTAATATTTTGACTATATCATAATATACAATTTTTTTTATAATTTTATAATATATTATTGTGAGTATAACAATTAATAAATAAAATTTATAATAAATTTTTCATATGAAAAATAAAAATTATAATAAATAAGAACTTATAATATATTTAGTAATTATTTAAAATTTTGTTTATTTTTTTGTTATATTTTAAATATTCATATCAAACTTTACACTTACTCATATATCAATACACTTAGGTTTTAATTTATGTTTTGATATTTTTACATTAAACTTTGAATTTAAAAGATTATTTAATTTTAAAAAAATATTTTATTTGTTAAAAATATTTAAATATCAAAATATTTAAAGAATTTTTAATAAAAATTGATAAATATAAAAATAAATTTTATTTTTACTTTATAAAAATATTTAATATGAAGTATTATTTATATTATAACAAAAAATAAAAATATGAAAATATATATCTTTAGGAGTAAATTTAGAACAAAGAATAACACCAAATTTATTTTCTTTTTTAAATTAACTAGATCAACAATTAATCTTAAACATAAAAGTTTTTAATGATAGATTCATTAGTCATATTATCTTATTTTTTAGGTGAATATTTTCATAAATTTTTAAAATTCTTTTATTAGTCATAATAAGTCTATATGTGTCAATTATTTATGTTACATATTTTTTAATAGCTAAAATAAAATATTATTTATTAATTATAATTAATTAGATCATTTAATAAATTTTTTTATATTTACTTTATATTTAAAAATGAATATGATAATAATTAATAAAAAAATAATATTACTCATATCTATATTAATGTATTTTTAAAATAATAAAAACTGGATACTTAATTAGATATTATTAATAGTACTGACGTAAGATGGATGGATATTGTAATTGATATAATGACATCTAATTAGATAAATTACTTTATACATAATTAAATTTTTTTAAATTTAAAATTACCTAAAATAAATAAATAATTTTACTTAAAATACTTATTTACCTTTTGTTATATGTTAAATATTTTTATTCAAATTTTTAATTGCATAAAATAATTATAATATGAGATATCCCGCTGTATCGCGCAGGTACAATTACTAGTATTAGTCAAAAACAAAACAGGAAAGACTTGATTAATAGATTGCTCGTCAAACCAAGAATCATGTCAAAAGAAGAAATCCTATCCGTTCGCAATCTTGTAAATAAAATACTTCATTCACATTTTCCTTTGAATAAATGTTTCCCCTTATGATTATTCTTATACAATTTTTTTTTTCCATTTTGATCATTCAAGGCACATATATAAGTCAGCAACATCCATAAGAATTTGCTCATTTATATGTTTGCATATAGAAATTGGTTGTTTGTATTTAATTTTTTTTTATTGTATTCATTCCATCCGGGCAATACTAAAAGAAGAGGTTCTCAATAAGTTTGCATGTCCAATTACCTATAAATATATCTACACCCTTTTTTCATTTGGCATAAGTTCTACATATTACTATTGTTCTATCAAATTGATCACTTGTAATTTAAGTATCGGAGTATAATCGAAAAAATCCAGTTTTTTGACTCTTTGATTTTTATCCTTTTATAGATTGTATTAAAAAAGATAATTAGTCTTTATTAACAACACTACTAGATTTATATTTTATGTTTGATTGGTATACTGACAGGAACGGATCGATTATGAGTGATGTCCTTCCGGCTATTGCCAAATATGTCAGTTAGGATCTGCAGTCATTGACTTGTCAAACTCAATGCGACAATACCCTAATGTAATATATTCTTAGGTCTGTTTTTGTATACTCACGACATTGTTATCCTCTCATATTAATAAGAGTAAATGAATAAAAATAGCCTCACTTTTGTGTTTTGTATCAAAATTAGCCTGAACTTTTAAAAATGAATTAAAATGTCATGACCTTTGCATTTCGGTGCAAAAATAGCCCGACGTTAGTTTTCCGTTAAGTTAGACCGTTAAATGCTACATATGATTGTTGAAATAGAAAACATTGGTGATGTGTCTTGATAATGTGAATAAATAACAAAATATTTTTTTATCAATAAATAATAATCATAATAATTAATAATAATAATAATTATTATTATTATTATTATTATTATTATTATTAAATAATGTCAATTACAATTTGCATATGTATGCATCCAACTTAGGGGTTTTTGATGATACTAATTAAGTATTTTATTTAAAATACTAAGCACTTTATTTTTTTGATTGTATTTGATAACAATAAAAATAACTACTTAATTTAATCAATTAAGTCAAAAAAATATTTAATTTTATAACTTAAAATCTATATAAAATATTTGGTAATTAACTCTTCCATATTTTTTTATTCAAAACAATATGTCAACTAAACAAATTTCATATTTAGATTTATTCAAATAGTAAGAGATAAAATTTATAAATTTATTTTGTCATTTTTTCGCATACTTAT
>CANYCX010388691.1:0-18795 GCA_948193385.1 Breynia disticha f. nivosa | reverse complement strand
ATATAAATATGATTGTTTGCGAGATGTTATAAAATGAATTAAAGATTACTCACTGAGCCCGCAACTCATGCAACTGTGATGTTTGGTTCAAGTACAGGTATTAGCAGAGGTATACATTTTTACTAGCAGTGTCAGAGTTTTCTTTTGCTACAGGTTGGACAGCTGCTACCCGATCTACTTCTCTCTTTAGCTGATGCCATTAGGACATTTTGCATACATGTTTATATGTTATGATGCTATTATATAGATTGTACATTATATGCTAAGATTGATAGTAGATAACTCTGATGTTATCTATAGTTTGTTATTATAGTTATATGACAATATATGAGATCGATATATGTTGATATCTGATGTTGAGGTGTATGCTGATTGATATGAAAATGTACGTGTGAGCTATATATTTGTGAAATTGATTTGCAAGAGGATTGCAATAGGTTATGGGATATAAATATTATAGTCGTTATATAGCAGTTCTACGTAAAGTATGAACTTGCTAATTTAAGAATAAAGGGCGTATTAGCGTAAAACAAAGCTTAATCCATAGATGTGTTAACTAATACGCTCGGTATTCTGAGAATATAACAGAATAAGAGAAATTGGAATATCCAACCTATTGGTATGAAGCTACTGTATGTAACTAAAAGTTAAAGAAAAAGGAATGGAAACAATATATATGTGAATGACAAGAAAAGTTTTTAAAATATACGTAATAAATATGATAGTTAGATTAGGATGTTTTAATATTATTCCTGTGTGGATGAGGACTGTTGTGTGCTATGGTCTATATTTACGAGCTATATGCTCAGAGTTGTGTACTCAGGCTATATGTCATTCCTCTGCTGTGTGCGATAGAGGATTTCCACTGCTGTGTGCTATGGTGGGCAAAACTTGGGTACATTCTGTGTGGACTTGCATTAGCATTGACACTTCATTGCATAGAATCGCATTTATGTCATATTGTGAGATCTATGTGATCTAGTTTGGCTATGTGCCTATTCGTATATGTTATCCTATGTGGATGATAATCTGTGTGGTTATATTTGTTATCCAATGTGGATATAGATCTGTCTGGTCTGAAATGTTGTGTGCCTAAATTAATGAATTCCTGTGTGGATTATCGATAGTTGTGTGATATAGTATTTATGTGTTTTATGTTGCCTGTGTGGGTATTATATTAAATTGTGAAATGGAAAGTGGTGTGCTCTTTAATGATCATAGTTGTTGTGTGTTATACTATGAGATGTACTGTGTGCTAAAAGAATGTAACCTTAAATAAAACAAATAAGGAATAGCCTATGAAACAATTGAATCAAGGAATAAATTGTTGTGTGCTAATTACCTTAAAATAGAATATGAATAGGCTTTTCTGAGAATAGTACATCCTTGTACTGATCAACACGTCATCGTGTTGGATATTAAATTTGAATATTAATGAACTTGGATGTCAATATAGTAACTGATTATTGGGGATGAAGAGATGAACGCGACCTCGTGTTCATAAGCATACCTGTGCTAATTGGACCCCTGCACTTCATTTAAACTTAAATTGGGTTTACACTTACTGAGTATATCTTTATACTCACACATTTTGTTTGTTTTAAATGATTGTGCAGGTATAGCAGGATTGTCGCGAGGAGGATTCAAGCACGTATTTCGAAAACATGGATACTTCTGAAAAGATGTTTAAAAGAAATGTATTTTATTTTTACATTTCATATTGTACTGTTTGATAACTCTTTTCTATATCCATGCTTATGTCGGAAATGTTTGAAAATATTTGATAAATAATTTTATATTTTGAGATTTGAAATTAAAATCGGAGGTGGTTTTGATTATTGAGAAAATATTGGTTTTAATTTTGAGTCTCACATTTTAGCTATCAAATGATGAATAAATTGAGTGATTCTAAAATTGTGGTTGAGAATGAGCTATATTATGTTTTTATTTTATTTTTTAATTTATTTAATATGATTTTGTTGAAAATAAAAAAATGAGCAAAAACAAAAATATGGAAAAAAGGAAGAAAACTTATACATGTAGTGATATCTAAATTATTTTGTATATTTTATATACATTTATTATATTTTCATATATTTTTATATTTTAATATAAACATATTATAAATGAAATTATTTTGTCTTTTTTCTAAACATATATTAATGCACATTAATGTTCTTTATATTGCTCAGTTTAATCACTTAAATTGATGTTATTTGTATGTAAACTTGTTATTATAAACTGAACTATTTATTAATATTTTATTATTTTTATATTAATATCAACGTTATATAAACTGGTTACAATTGGTTATATGTACTTTTTATATTTTTACTTGAATACATTGTAAACTAAATTGATTGCATCTTAATGAATATTTTATATTAACAGAATTTTATTGGTCTTAATTAATTTAATATTAACTTTATATAAAATTATTATATTTTTTAATATGTGCTTTGCATTTTTAATGTAAACATATGATAAATTAAATTGTATTGTTTGTCTTTTTTTTATTGTATCTTAATGTACAGCTTTTAGTTTAAAAATTTGATTATGAAAAAAATATATATAATCTATATATAACATTTCTGTATATTCTATAGGAATATTGTTAAATTGATGTTAAAGTTGATTGAAATAAAAAAAGGTTGTGTTTATATTTTTTTTATTTAATGTTATTGTCTTTTGTTAATTTTGATGTTAAGTGTGAGAGCTTAATACTTTTTAGTATAGTAAAAATTACTATAGTATGATTTTAAATAAAAACTGAGTTGTGAAAAAAATGTTTTAGAACTATGCTCATTTGCAATTAAATAGTGTAATTGACGTAAACATAAAATCGGCCCTTACTTTTGCATTGCTTTCTCTTGATCTAATGTGCAACTCTGACTCTAATAACATCTCACAAATATTGTATACCACACATAATAGTGTTTTTCACTAATACGTCATGATGTATAACGTTTTATATAAAATATTACACGTCATGACATATTAGCATAAAAATACTATGATGTGTGGAAGTATATTATGCTTGCTCTCATTTTGCAATTGTTTGAGAAATTGTTTTTAAACCTCTAAATGGGTAAAATGGGCGTACCTATGATACCGAATTGTCATTTGCAATATGTAGACAGGAGGGATGTTTCTAAAAAGAGTTGACGGGTAAACAAGTAGTATAAAATTGACTGCGAGGTCAGAGCAGAGATGAGAGTAGGGTAAAATGGAGCCAAATCATAATAAATGTGGTGGTCCACGTTGTGCCGAATGAATGATCATCCCTTTTAATTGCTATCCAAACATCACCTGCTACATGAATGGTCATCTCTCATTCTCTCCCTCCATACAGGAATGTTGTTGTGATTGTGATCAACCCTGCACATTAATGAACCCTTAAAATTAACATATATATATAGATAATATAATGAGAGAAAGTGATGAAGAACCAACATGATCCATCTTAAAAATAATGGAAAAGGTTGAGGAAAGAGAGAATTTTCAGTGAACACTCACTCCAAATGATCCAAAAACAGTAGTCCCTCAAAAGCAAATTCTATGCCCACAACTTCACAGCCTGTAGTGTAGCAAGCCTTGTAAATCCACGAGAAGCCGACAATTCAAGATAATTCCAAGCACCCCATGTGGGATACTTTCACCTCTTTTTGCTCACACTCACCATTCCATGCTAGTTTGTTTGTATACTGATACCTTTTTCTCTTTATGCTGATTTCAGTTCACTTTTCCAGAGAAAATAATCTTCCCAGGGTTCTTGGTTTACAGTGATGTGGGATTCTGAGACTGAATCCGTTGGTGGTAGAGATTACTCTAATGGAGTCCTTACTTCAACTAAACATGGTGTCAAGACTGAAGGGTTTGAGCTTAGAGACCAATCATGGTATGTGTTGGATATGGTTACTGTTCTTAGTTACTTGGCTTGATATTACACACTTTTCCTTTTGTGTTATGGATTCGCTTTCTTTCTTTTTCTTGTCTTGGTTCATATTTAAGGCCAATCCAGCATTATTTTACGTAATATATTGATTGATTCAATATGTAGGTATGTGGCTACTGATATTCCCAGCGATTTGCTGGTTCAGATTGGAGATATTAACTTCCACTTGCATAAGGTAGGTTCTATTTCATTCTGAGCTATTCCATCTGCTAATTTAAGCTTTCCGGAATTCACAGTTTGATTACTACTGAGGGGAACGCATTTATAATTTTCTGTGTATGTGACAGTATCCATTGCTTTCAAGGAGTGGAAAAATGAACAGGTTGATATATGAATCGCGTGACCCGGACTTGCACAAGATAGTACTTGATGACATCCCAGGGGGACCAGAGGCTTTTGAGCTTGCCGCAAAGTTCTGCTATGGAATTGCCGTTGATCTAACAGCAGGGAATATCTCTGGACTTAGATGTGCTGCAGAGTATCTTGAAATGACAGAGGACTTGGAAGAAGGAAATCTTATATTCAAAACAGAAGCGTTTCTGAGCTACGTGGTTTTGTCCTCATGGAGAGATTCAATTTTAGTGTTGAAAAGCTGCGAGAAGCTCTCGCCGTGGGCAGAGAACCTGCAGATAGTGCGAAGATGCAGCGAGTCCATTGCCTGGAAAGCTTGTGCCAATCCGAAAGGAATAAGATGGGCGTACACCGGAAAACCACCGAAAGTTTCCAGTCCGAAATGGAACGAGATGAAAGATTCAAGTCCCAGTAGAGGCCAATCAGTTCCTCCTGACTGGTGGTTTGAAGATGTTTCAATCCTTAGAATAGATCACTTTGTCAGGGTCATTACTGCAATCAAGGTAAAGGGAATGAGATTTGAATTGATTGGAGCTGCAATAATGCATTATGCAGCAAAATGG
The DNA here is from genome assembly GCA_948193385.1 of Breynia disticha f. nivosa. NCBI lineage: Eukaryota > Viridiplantae > Streptophyta > Magnoliopsida > Malpighiales > Phyllanthaceae > Breynia > Breynia disticha. The sequence goes on along the minus strand of CANYCX010388691.1, from coordinate 13,926 downwards.
CTTCCCGGGTTAATGAAAGATGGAGCATCCTTGGTCGAGGAAGGAAGCAATAGCAGCAATAGTAATAGCAGCAGTAGTAGCTGGAAAGGTGGACTTCACATGATTGTGGCCGGAACTAAAGACGACCAGCCATCGGTACAATCCAAAGATCAAAGGATGATCATTGAGAGTCTTATTAGCATAATCCCTCCACAGAAGGATAGTGTGTCTTGCAGCTTCCTTCTTCGCCTTCTGAGAATGGCAAACATGTTAAAAGTGGCTCCAGCTTTGGTGACTGAATTGGAAAAACGTGTAGGAATGCAATTTGAACAGGCCACACTTTCAGATCTTCTAATTCCTACTTACAATAAGGGTGAGACAATGTATGATGTTGATCTTGTTCAGAGACTTCTAGAGCACTTCCTAGTTCAAGAACAGACAGAAGGATCAAGTCCAAGCCGCCAATCTTTTTCAGACAAACACATGTATGATGGAAGTCAAAGGGGCTGTAATCCAAATGCCAAAATGAGAGTTGCACGCCTTGTTGATAGTTATCTGACAGAGGTTTCCAGAGATAGAAATCTCTCTCTGACAAAGTTTCAGGTTCTGGCAGAAGCTTTACCTGAATCTGCAAGAACTTGTGACGATGGACTCTACCGCGCAATTGATTCCTATCTGAAGGTACATCCAATACCATTTATCCACCTAATACAAACAGAAAAAATATCAAAGTCCGTGAAAGTATGATCATAAATTAGATTAATCCACAGTATGTGGCCTCGTAGAATAAGACATTGCATAGAAAGATGCATGGTCCCCTTCATGTCCATTACCTAAAAATTTTGCAGGCTCATCCAACACTTTCTGAGCATGAAAGGAAGCGACTCTGCCGAGTAATGGACTGCCAGAAGCTCTCAATTGATGCATGTATGCATGCGGCGCAGAACGAAAGACTACCTTTGAGAGTTGTAGTGCAGGTACTCTTCTCTGAGCAAGTAAAGATAAGTAATGCACTAGCCAACAGCTCTCTCAAAGAATCTGGAGAAACTCAGTACCAGCCAATGATACCGAACCGGAAAACCCTGCTGGAAGCCACCCCACAATCATTCCAAGAGGGATGGTCAGCCGCAAAGAAGGACATTAACACACTTAAATTTGAACTTGAAAGTGTGAAGGCCAAGTACCTGGAGCTTCAAAATGACATGGAGAATTTGCAGAGACAGTTTGATAAGTTGACAAATAAGAAACAGACATCAGCATGGAGCACAGGGTGGAAAAAACTGAGCAAGTTCACAAAGATGTCGCCATTAGAGAATCATGAAATTGGTTCACAAGCCCCAACTGCTCCAGACCAAACGAGGAAGACACCAAGAAGGTGGAGGAATTCAATTTCCTGAACATAGTAACAGAGATTGCCAAGAAAGTGGAGTCTCTCTCCTTGTTTTCAGTTGTTTACTTTTGTTTCTATTCTTGCTTCACGAGAAATGCAGCTCATTTCTTTGTCTCCTTCATTCTGTTATTTCCTTTTATACTTTTCTGGTAAACATTTCTCGAAAAATATCAAAAGTGGAATCTGTCTTCATAGTGGTTTTTGTGTCAATGGTGAGTCTGTAATTGTCATTGCATTTGTATTTTGAATTTATGTATTGAAGCAATTTTCCTTTTATTCTTATGGACTTTGGACTTTGGTATTGACCTTAATGAAACGTAATACATTCGTTTACAGGTGAATAATTATTATCAGCTCGATGTGATAGGTTGTTATACATTATGATAATAATAATTTTAAAATTTTATATAAATTAATACTAAACTATAGTAAATATAATTATTTATGTTAAATTAATTAAAAAATAATTAATTATCATATAAAAATAATTTGTTACAAATAAAAGTTGGTCAAAGGATAATTTTAAACTCGAGTGAGTCAATTGTAAAATAAAATAAAAGGATAAATTAAAATGTTGATTTTCAAAAACAGCTCTATTAGTTTCAAAATATTATTGATTGCACCCAAGAGTTAATAAATGATAAAAATTCATTTATTCGCAAATTGAAAATTTTCACATGAAAAGACTTTCCATAACAAATGCATACTTTAGAGAGATTGAGTTAAAAATCCAGATTTAATTTATCACAGATGTTTATAATATTTATAATGCTGGATAAAAAAATGTTTATAATGCGTATATGCTTTAAATGAGCATAGCCATTTGGGAGCCATTTGTCGTTTAGTTTAATGGAAACTTAGTTCTACCATTACTGTATAATAAAACAAGACATACTTGACCGCATGTCAAATAGAAATAGATTAAGATTTTTAAATGAATAGAGAATCAGTAAAATTATTAAGAGTGAGATTAAATGAGAATTTCAGCGTGATTCTCTATTTTATACTCTTTATTTTTTTAATTTTGTTAAAACACCTTAAAAATTCCCTCCACACCCTTTTTTATTTCCCTCCAAAGTATATCTAATCCAGAGTGAAACAATATTCATTAGTGAGCCTCAATTCATTTCTTTTTGTCTTCTATTACATAATGTGTTCTTCTAGTTAATTTTATCATTGATGACTCTGATTCAAATGATGAAGTAGAGTTAACCATAGTCGATGTATTGCAACATAAAAGAAAAGCGTCACTACGTCGCAGATCAGTTTACAGGCGTGCTTATATATGGCGTGATAGAATTCACGGGCATCGAAAACTTTTTCAAGACTACTTTGGTGACAATCCAGTATATTCTCCAAAATTATTTAGAAAAAGATTTCGAATGAGTAAGTCACTCGTTCTTCGTATTCAATCTGCTGATGAAGATCAAGATTCATATTTTGTTCAGAAAAAAGATGTTGGATTTATGGGATTATCCTCTTTACAAAAAATTACTGTTGCATTAAGGTTGCTTTCACATGGAGTTGCGGCTGATTTTGTTGATGAATACGTTAGGATTGGTGAAAGCACAACAATTGAAAGTCCAAAAAAATTTTAAAAAGCTATAAGAAGTACTTGAGATCACCGAATGAGGTTGATATTAAAAGATTGTTGTCAGATCAACTATAAAAGTTTGATATGAATATTGTTTGAGAGAGTGACATAAACTTGACGATAGGAAATTTTACGTATAAAAAAATGATACAGAGTTAAAATTGGCTCTTTAATTTTAGAGAGTGAAGAGACTTTGTATCTATTTTCTTTAAAAATAGAGAGGACAATGAAGAGTGCATTGGAGTAAAAAATTAGGTCACACTCTCTATAAATAGCTGACAATAATTTTTTAAAGAGCCTATTGGAGATGCTCTAAGTACTATTGAAAAAAATTCTCACCTAACAAGCTCAACTATGAGCTTATCAAATCTCACCATGTTACTTTAAAGAAAATATATGATATGGATGATCAATACAACAACAATAACAAAAACAATGACAACAACAAGAGGGAATTGATTACATTAAAATGTTTTCTCATGTTGTGCGTGTTACGTATATTAGGATGATTATGACTTTAATGGATAATTTGGATTTAGAATAAAAGATTGAACTCCTCAAATTAGCTGCACGTGACCACACCATTAAACTCAGAAGGTTGAAAACAGCCAGAATATATATTTGGGCTTATCTAAAACTGACCAAAGGGTGCCGCGTATCTGATTGTCTCGTGTGGGCGATGTGCCCATTGTGTCAGTGCCAGTGACATGTCTCGTCTGGGCTAACATGTGCACACCTGTTGGAACAAACGACGAGTTGTTTGGTTTTGGACCGAATGACATGTCGTTTTGAACCCAAACAGTGGGTTGTTTGATTCGACCCGATACGTTAACCTGACCTGTTAACCCGTTGACTGACCCAAACCACGCTTCAACTTGTCAATCTGAAATGTGATTCACTCGATCAGCACGCGTCACGTCACGCGTCGGTAGCTACGAGTAGCTCATACCAACGGACGTGAATAGGATAATTCTATGAGGAAGAATTGAGTTTGCGAACTTGTAGATCTTCTTGAAGGTAGAAAGAGTTGTTTGGTAGCAAAAGGGTTTACACAACAAGAAGGAATTGATTGAACCAAAATTTTTTCTCCTATTCTACGTTTCTCGTCTATTAGGATAATTCTAACTTTAGTGGTTAGCTTGGATTTAGAATTACATAAAATGGATGTAAAGACTTCATTCCTCAATAATGAGTTAGAGCAAAAAATCTATATGGTTCAATCATAGGTTTTTTAGTTCAAGGTAGTGAACACAAGGTTTGTAAGTTGTTGAAATCAATTTATGGAGTAAAATAGTCAGTGAGATGTAAAACTACAAATAGCTCTAGAAGGGGAAGGGTTGAATAGAGCTATTGATAGTTTGAAACCGTTTTACAGAATAAGAACGATTCAACAAGAACACACAATATAGAGTGGTTTAGCCTAACACCTACGTCCACTACCTAAGCTCCTACTTAGGATTTTTGTAAACTCTTCTTATTACTTCACTTTCAAGCTTAGTGAGAAGTTCTACACTTGATTTTTTGCTCAAGCTACCTTACATTTTATTTGACTTACGACTCAAATCCTACCTTATAAAGATGTTGAACTATTTTTGAACACTCAACACAATAGAACTAGTTGTGCTAACAAAAATAATAGACTATGTGTACACTTCTTGCACAAATGAATGACTTAAGAACACAAGAGAGAATTTTTTAGAGCTATTTGATTTTAAAAACTTGAAGCTTATGAATAGTGAATCTCTCTCTTTCTTCTTAAGTCTTTGCCTTTTATATCTTATTTTAAAGATATAACCGTTAGACACAAAGTTATTCCCAAATAGTGGCCTTGTGAATAGTGATTTTTGTTGCAAACCATTCTTTTGTCAACTAGCCTGAGTGCTTGTCGACTGGCAACTTTTCTTCCGGTTGATTGGAGATTTTTCTACTTGAATAGCTTGATGTTCTAGTTGACCAACAAACTGTATGGTTGACTGGATTTTCCACACTTTACTATAGTAGCTATTTAAGCCTTTGGTCTACTCGACTAGTAGTCTTTGATCGACTGGAATTCTTTAGATTCATTCTAGTAGCTATTTCACTTTCAGTCTACTCGACTAGCAATGTATTGGTCGACTATAATCATTCTTTACTGGTTGACTGAAATTTTGTCTGGTCGAATGGAATGATATCTTCAGACATGTACATTTGAATTTGAACTTTAATCATTAATGTGTCGTCCTATGCCTGATCTGATCATGATAATGTCCACTAAGCATGTAATTTGACGCCAGATAGCCGTTATGATCAATTTTAGCTAGAAATCTCCATCTACTCTACTAGAGTTTCCTTTGGTCGACTGAAATGCTGCTCAACATGCTTACTTGAGTCCAGTTTCATTTTACTTGAGTTCAGACAGACTTTGGTCGACTGGAAATATTCCTGGTCGACTAGAACATAGTTCCAGAACATCTTTTAACCACTTTACTTAGTTTGCATCCAACATCCATCAACCTATTAAGTAGATTTATCCTAAAAGTTATTTTTATGAAGTTCATAGATTTCACACATTATCAAAACACCAAAAGAATATAATGTTCACCACCATTGGTCCAACAATAATCCCCTTTTTGATAATGATAAAACACTTGTGAAATTGATAAAAATGTGAAAACACAAGAGAAATGCAAAGCTATAGATCGGTGATAAACCTTGTCAAAAGTGTTAGTAACCAAGGTAAGCTTATTAAAACATTTGAAATATAGAAACATAAATCTAAGCTCCTTCTCAATATAAGCTCTTTTGTTTTAAGTTCATAATCATTCATTCAAAACATTTACTCAACTAACTCCATCAAATTTACTTAACTAGCATCCAATAAATCAATTTATCCAATCAATTTTCTCTTATTTCTCCTCCTTTTTGACATTCATAAAAAAGGAAGAAATCTAAGCAAACATGAGAAAAGTCACCAAATATGAGCATTAAGAACACAAAATATAGCATAAGATCCAATATCATAAAGCACATAATAAGTCAAGGTGAATACATGATCATATCCAAAATCATAAAACACAAAATACAATCATCATCAAACCAACAAAAATATATAGTCGAATCCCATAGGCAAAATACAATATCATCTAGCATTATGAGATGCAAGAAAGATATATGAGGGATGAAATGTGTTGGTCCAATTTAGTACACTCTAAACTATGGACGAGCCGCATCATTGCTCGATTCGTAACTGATCATGTCCCAAATTTTCTCAATGATCAAAGAGACTTTCTCAATCATTTTCCCATAGAGCTTAACTGTCCATGAATCTCAGCTCTCATCTCTCACATATCATTTCTAATTGCCTCAATTTCCTTTCTAAAAGCTCCAAATTCCTGAATTCCCACATTACTCTTTATTGCAGAACTTCTGGTGACATCCAAAAGTTTCATCAACTGGAGTGAGATTGAGATTCCTAGCATGAGGCCTATACATCCACCCCATCTCCTTCGTTTTGAGAAGCTTCATTGTTGTGAGATTCATAGTGGTAACTCTCCAGTTTTTTTGAAATGGAGAGAAAGCTTTGCTCTCAAGATCAATCTCACTCTCCTCTAGAATCTTTGTGATATGTGCTCCAAAAGGCATACTATGGAACTTAATTTTTAAAACCCTTTTATGCAAATATTCCATATATTTTAAGAAATATAAAAATCAAATCAATTTAGAGGAGAGAGAAAGAATATATACATGCTTTTTTTTTAAACCTCGACCCAAATACTTTGCAAAAATCATATATAAAAGTGGAAGCTAGTAAAATAGTTTGAAAATCAATTCAAACATAAACATGGGTATAGCTACATATATGTACAAAACGTGTACAAAGTCAAAAACTCAAAAACATGAAAACTCTAGAGCCAGACCTTTGACGTATATCGCTGGGAAGCTCTGATCACTATGTACTATGATCCAGTAGTAGCAGCTACCTACGATTTGCACAATATTAAACAACTACACAGGGGAAAGCGGAGTACGATGTAAATAGCCAAAAGGGCATAACCGTCCAATCGATTAACCTTTATATAGCTTAGCTCTTGTCTCCTTCCCACACACACACGCACGTTTTCCTCTCCTCACTCTCTCTCCAAAGCTTAAAAAACTTTAATCACCATCATTCCTCACGAAATCCTACCATTCGGGAGTTCTGAAATCGGTTGGAGATCGAATCTCGGCAAGCTTTTCTTATGTGTTCTTGATAAATTCCGTTTTTGTTCACTAACCCTAGTTTCCGACCACAAATATTTTTCGTTTGAGCTCCGATTTGAGCAAATAATAGCTCGTTGGAAAGCTTATCATGTATACTATCTAGTAGTAACCATCTTTGGTGTTAAATTTTGTTTTAGGTGCCCAAAATTGGTGTTAGAAAACAACCCCTACAAAGTGACGAGTTTGAGTTTTCTAAACCAGAGTTCGTTTCTGTGTTTTGTCGTTTAGGTAAGTTTCTTTGGGGTCTACTGATAGTGTTTTAAGTGTCAATTTATTTGGGTGTTGGATGATGAGAGAGATTTGAATAAGGGTAGGAAGATATTTAGGATTTTGAAAGGAAGATCATAAGAATTAGGACATCTAGCATGTGTTGGATGGTAGGAATCATAAAACTATACCAAAAGGAACTTGTGAAAAGCATTAATGGTGGTTGGTGATAAGGGGAGAAATAAGTTATGCTAAAGATAGGTAATAAAACATCAATGAGAGAGAGGAGAAAGAAAGAGGAATTGAGCTACCTAAGCACATATGCATAAGAACATCGTTAATCTTTCGTCTTTGCATAGTTCCATGCACATGAGGTTAATATGAATTCATAATTTGTTTAATAGGAGGTCCAAATCACAGTGAGGGAGGTTCCCAACCAAGTTGTTAGGTGTTTCTTGCGGGTAATAAACACGAATGCAACTTTTCTTGTTTTGTATGCTCTTTGTTTGCGAAATGTATGGTTGATTAGGATATACATAATGTGATGATTATGTATGTTGCTGGTATGGTTAATTATGATATACCTAATGAGATGATTAGGTATGGGGTTTATATGGTTTTTGATGTGGTGGATTATGTATGGTGCTTGTACAGTTGATTATAATATTGAGCGGTGATTTTGTATATTGCTTGGATGTCTGGTTACAACTGTTTATGCTTGAAGTGCTTGTGGAAGAGGAAACAGATGAGTTGATTACTTGTGTGCATATGTTCATTGGCTATGTTTAATGAATTCTTATGGTTGGATGCATTATTGGATGTATAGCATGACAGGAACTTATATTAATGCATGATTTGATTTATATGGAGGGTGCATATGACATTCATGCATATTGGGCTTTTAGGAAGTAAAAATGAAAGTAAAATGATACCTCTTAGTGAGCATTGAAATGAGGGAGTGGTTATGGATCTTGGGAGCGTAATTACGGTTAATATATATCACATACTATACCTTGGCACAGTGAAAAGACTCGGTACACTTAAAAGTGTTCGGGTGTTCTAGGCCAAGTAAGGGCAAAATTCAGGCCAAGTAAGGGCGAAAAATCTATGGTCCATAGTACTTTATAACCAATACTCCTGGTCGATAAGGCCCATTTGCAAACGTCAATAATAATGGCCAAGAAAGGGCGTAAATTGAGATTACAGTCCGGGATCATGAATGATCACATTAAGAGATGCATTGAGGGTCATGCTTTTGCATTCATTGTGTCGCATCTAATGTGACTACATGAGTATGTGGTTGAACGATTAGATTCATTGTTTGAATGAAGGAATTGATGCCAGGTGTGGTAGATTATGAGACTGATGAGCTTGGTATGGTTGTGAATTGTGATATGAATTGTGAATGTAGTGGAAACCATGTTATGTGAATTTGAGTGTAAACATTGCTATGTTCTTATGGAAATTACGAGTGAATGTGTTTGGGAATGGATTAGTTTTACAATGGGATGGTGTGTTGATATATGGTTATACGATTACAGGTTGATCGCATGTGGTTATATGACCAGTTAAAATGAAATATGTTGGTTGATGGGTGAATTGAGATGATGATTTGTGATAGGAAGTGTTGGTAAAAATGTGTAGTATGATTCTTGAGTTTTTATGCAGGAAACCAGAGATCCACACGTGCTGGCAGCAAAATACGCGCGTTCGCTGTGATCACCCGTACTTTTGCTATGACCGCGCGTTTGTTTGCACCGGAACTACACGGTGTGGTAGCTACAACGCGTAGTTGTCTACCACCACACGTAGTCCTGGTTGATCACGCTAGAGATGCTTAAATATGGAATATGGTTTGAAACTGAATTGTTTTGAGTGTATGACTACGATTTGATTGTTGAAAAATGTAACATGGAATTGACTAAGTTTCCTGTAGTTATTATGAATTGCAATGAAGATGAATAAAATTGAAATAGGGAAGGTTGTCCATTTTGGTAAATGTTGCATATTGAGTCTCACGTCTAACTGCGTTTTATGTCTGCCGTGTGGGCAGGGATTTGAAGGGCTTTTGGAAGAGAAGGGTAGACCATTTGGTTTTTCCTGACTCAGATGCAAGAGATCGAAGAACCGAGGTGGGTGCACTAGGGTTGAATTTGTTTTAGGTCATACATATAGTTGTAATGAACATGATGGTGTATACCTTTCATTTGTTAGGTTATAATTGAAATGAGATCAATTATATTCCTTTTCTTTCATAACCATAATCATTTTGTAAACCTTGGTTATTTTTTGGATATTTCCTTCTCGAACTTTGTAAAGTTTACTTTCGTAATGAAATGTAAAGTTTATGAAATTGTATTTTCGAATTGTCTTTTGTTTTTAATTTAATGATTTTCGAGTTCAAGAACCACTTGTCGGAATAAAGAAAGTAACGATATAAACGAAAGTGGTAGTTGAATTTGGGGTCACATTTAGTGGTATCAAATAGTCAAAAAGTGTTACACAGTTCTCTATTTTAATGAAGTGCAGGGGAATTTCCAGTCAGCACAGGTTGTGCTCGATGAATATGAGGCTGTGCTCATCCTTTCATTCCCAACTGGCACGGGTCATGCCTTGTGGAGCACGGGGTCGTGCTCAAACCATTTTCCCAAAAGTATACAAGCACGGAGTGTGCTGTTCAAATTGATCTAAGCATGTAGGCGTGCTAGTTAGCACAGGAGTCTTACTGAGCTTCTATTTTGTATATTCTCATTTTAGTTTAAGGCATTCACACAAAATTTTATGTATGTCATTACTAGTGTTTAGCCTAGACAATCACATTACCATATCTACAATAAACAGACCCTTTCTAGCACATGAACAATCCACACCTTGACACTTCACATCACAAAGCTCATGCCTTAGCCATTTTAAACATAAGTATACATTTGCTTTCAATTGCAACAATCTTCACACAGCATCACATAGCAACAATCATTTGAATTATCACATAGAAAATTCAACAACATTAACGACACAACCTCATTAATCATACAAAATCATTATTACATCATGACACATAACATCATTCCTCATAATCCATTCCATAACATCAAAATGAGATGAATGCAAGATGGAATGAGAATGGAATGTAAATTCATTTCATACAGATCATGACCTGTGTTTTGTTTTCCTCTATAGCACACAGCAGAGGATTGGCACACAGCCTAAGCCCACACCTATGAGCACGAAGCTCGTAAGGACAACACACAACACGTCTAAGGACAACACACAACAATTCCATAATCCACACAGCTCGTGTAACACAAATGAGATGCAACACATGAATGTATATGTAACATTCATAATATGATCATACATTAGCACATAGTATTTCCACATAGATTAACATAGTCAATATGAACATATTTCATTCTTTCATGCCTTCCATAAAGAATATAGTTCAAAAGCACATAACATATGAACAATCAAGGTATAAAACACAAAACACACAAATCATAAGTCTCTAAGGCACAATTTATAATCACAAAGCATCCATAATATGATCCTAAGATCATTCCACATGGTTCACTTAACATTCTTAGTACATAAGTACTTTAGGACACATTTGCACTATCATCTCAATTCATTTGCAACCTAATAAGTATGAATTAAGCATAATATTGCCATCATATGTGGAAGAACACTTACCTCGAAGTGCATGCAAAGTTGGCGTCGGGGTCATATTCGATCCAAGGCTCGTATAGTTCCTCTTATACAAAATTAAGCATATAAAGGTTTTTAATTATCTTAATCTTACTTGTTTCACACATCTAGAAACATAATTACAACCCTTAACTCAAAATCTTCACTTTCATAGGAACCTTAAAAACTAACTAATTCTTCTAAACTCATTCCTATCATGTTTCCAATGATCTATGTCATCCTCATAAAGTTAACAAATGCATACTCAATTACTTAACATATTTCCAACAACTAATTCAGCTCTTCATCCTCACAACAATATGTCACAGTAAGCTCAATTCATACTTTAATGCAAAAGAAGAAGAACCAACCTTACCTTAGTGGGATTAGCTTTCAATTTGCAAGAAAATGAGTTCTTACTTACTTAATCCCTTCCTTCTGTAGGTTCTAGGGTTTTCACAAGCTTACTTTCAAGTTTGCTTTGTTTTTGAATGAATCAGAATACTCAGTCGGTTATGTTCAAAATATCCCAATAGACACGAACTTGGGTACAGGTCGTGCTATAAGTTGTGTCATGCTATTTCAGCACGAGTTTTCCTCAGGTCGTGCAATGAATCTGCTGATTAATTCCTTAGCACAAGTTCGTGTTATTTCCCAGGTATGAGCACACTATCGTGCTGTTCAGCAAACATGACCACGAGGTCATGCTCAGCCCTTGTTCATTGCTGTTTTTTTTTGAAATTTTCTAATTCTTGTCCTCTTCAATTCTATTTTAATCTATTTTCCATATAGATTAATTCTAATAAATTTCAGGGCGTTACACAACTGCTGAAAAATATGCATGTCCTAATTGCAAGGAAGACACATGCGCATTTTATTTGAGGCATTCTATGAGACTCAAAATTAAAACCATTATTTTTCAAATATTCAAAACTCTTTCTGATTTTAATTTCAAATCTCAAAATATAAAATTATTTATCCAACATTTCCAGTCATTTTCAATAATAACATGGATATAGAAAAGAGCTATTAAACAATACAATGTGAAATGTAAAGATAAATACACTTCTTTTAAAACATCCTTTCAAAACTATCCATGTTTGTGAAGTACGTGCTCGAATCCTCCTCGCGGCAATCCTGCTATACCTGCACAACATGTAAACAAATAAAAGGGATGAGCATAAAGATATACTCAGTAAGTGTAAAGCCAATTTAAGTTTAAATGATGTGCAGGGGTCCAGTTAGCACAGGTGTGCTGATGAACACAAGGTCGCGTTCATCCCTTCCTCCCCAATAGTTAAACATCATATTGAAACACAAGTTCATTCGTATTCAATTTTAATATCCAACACGATGACGTGCTGGTCAGTACGAAGACATACTGAGTTACTAACTTTCCATTTCCAACTCTGTTTCAGTTACATTTCTAGAATGTCATTTGTACTATATGTACAATCAAACAAGCAAGTAGACTCACACAAGAGTCATAATCATACCAAAGCACACACATACTCAATATATCAATCATCCATAAGCAAATATCAGTGCAACCAGTGTTCATAAGAACAATACGCAACATATGAAGCATACACTGATAATAATCATCTCGTAGAAGCATTCATACATCAGAAGCACTAAACAAACATGCTATAAATGAATTCCAGTCGCAGTGTGCATATGAATGTTATGCAATCACATGCAAATGCTGCCCTGGGGTCTTCTTTTCTCTTTTCATTTTCTTTTTCTTTTCTTTTCTTTTCATATCATTTTTTCCTCGGTTCCAAACTGGCATCATACCCAGTACGGCATCGAGATCTCTCTCGGAATCATCGATCCTAGACTAGCATCGAGCTCTCGCCTGGAATCATCAGGCCCAGCCTGTATCTCATATCCGTGTCACACAAAAATGAATCACAATGAATGATCAATACATTCATATCTCATATCATGTATGCTCAACATGCTCAATAAACATTCATATGATTTCTCATATCACAATCTCATATATGAAATAAAATAAATATATGGAGCATGTACATAACTCATATATCAACCAAATGTCAATATATCAAACAGAGCATACAAAACACAATCAAGTAGAGTTGATAGATAAACAATCAGGCAAGATCAATAACCATGCCAACAATCTCATAATCAAATCATCATAATGTTTGAAGAACATAACATACCAATATATAAGCAATTAAGCTTATACATCAATCGATAATCAATCATACGAATATGATCCAAACATAGATCAATTAAGACCATATCACATTTAAGACCATATCAAGTCTCAATCCATACAATTAATTTTCCATATTCCATGTTCATTATGATTTATAATCAATCAATCATAAAGAACATCAACCATATGCCAACTAGACATAAACATCATCATACAGTATTTTACTCATATCACTTATAAACCAAACAATCATAGCAATCATGAACCAAACAATGTAATCAATATGGTTCATCTAGAATCTAGCAACTCAACATAGCATTATAGGTCAATTCTAAAAGAAATAAGCCTAAAGAAAGGATTTACAAATTCATTCGTAAGTGTAAGGGCACTTACATGTAAACATAAAACACTTACCTCGAAAAGCAAAAAAAGCTAGACTCTAACAGAGCTTAATAATCATTCCTCATTCGTAAAGGTTCTCCTGTATGTAATTCACAACATAAAAATCATGAATACTCATTTACCACATTCATTCTTCCTTAAAAGAATCAAACTAAGCATTTGTCAACTTAAAGTCAACTAATTATCATCCTTTCCTTATCATTCATCTTCACAAAATGGCATCCACTCAAGGATATTTCCATT
>CANYCX010388449.1:0-18016 GCA_948193385.1 Breynia disticha f. nivosa | reverse complement strand
CCACTGGATACATCATCTTCTGAAGTTAAATGAATTCCTCTAATATCCCTAATTGGACTCATTACATCCACATACCTGAACAAAAAAAAATTCAGAACACATGTGGAATCATTTATAAAATTAATTGAATCATAAACACATGGAAAAATAAATCAATGTACACAAAAAGACTCAATATAATGTATGAAAACCAAATAAAAAAAGACTGAAAAAACCGAATCACTATCAACAAATAGATACAAAAACTATAAAATATAAAAACACTCGATTATGCCATATAAAAACCCCCAAAACATGTCTAAACAATCAACTAAACAAATCATAACCAAACAAAATAAGATTCTAAACAAAACCCACAAACCTATGACATAAAAGAACTCAAAGCATTCAGATTCTCACATCATTCATTCATCTTCCTAAAAAAATTGATTCTCAAACATTTTAGCCACATTTAGACACCCAAAATATTTTTCAACCATCAACTGAAAGGAAAACATAAATCTATCAATTAAAGTCTGGACTCAACAAGACTCACATCCATCTCATTGTACAGCAAAAAATCATCTCCTAAACCCATACACATTACTTACAAAAAATTAGGTTCGTGTTTTCGCAAATATAGGAACTCAGAACTCCAACAATATGAACTCAAAACTTTTAGGCACATTTAGACACCACAGTCGAGCAATGCGCAAATTTAAACCTCTCCTAACTCAACACGCATTACAGAAAATCGAAAAGAAAACGAAGGATAAAGCTCGATGTCATCATCTTGTTCGCTTGAAGAGTAATCCTCGACGTCGGCCTTTTCCCTCTTTACTTTGCAAGCAGTACCGAAATTGTGTGGCTGCCAACAACGCCGTTTCGCGCGAAGGTTTAGGCTTTAATGCTACAACCATGAAACTATGAAACAAAAAATATTATCTACAATTTTAGAGGGGAGAGTAAAAATGGAATATTTTTAGAGGGGTTTTTGAGAATTGGGAGTGAATTGAAATGGGATGGAGTTGGATTTTAAGATAATAACGAGAGAGTGAAGAATTTGGTAGATAGAACAAAGAGAGAAATAGAGGAAAAGCGATGTTGAGAGAAAAATGAGATCACAAAATTTAAGTCCTCAAATTAAGGAATTTAATAATTAATTTAAAATTTAAATGGCAAAATAAGATTACTTTACATAAATAAAAAATATTTTCAGAATAAAAAATGTCATAATTGTAAATTAAACCATAATGAATTTTTACGAAATATTTTCTTCATGTGCTATTTTTAAGAAGTAAAACTTAAAAAAGTGTCATTTTAGATAAAGTAAAAATCAAGATGTCATTTTAGTATATAGAGTTTCAAAAGATCCACCTTTGTATAATTATTACTATTTAATTACAGACTTGCACATTTTTTGGACAATTCTTTCTTCTATTCTTTAGTTTACAAAATATACAGAACATTCTTATACCTTGAAATGTAAATGAAATTTGTTGAACCAGCAATCTATATAATGTTTGACAAATCAGACAAAAGAAGTAGAGAATACATAACAAAACAGTTTTTTTTTTTATTATTTTTAACAAATTTAACATCATTCATGAAAAAAAAACAGAAGAAAATTCTGAAGCAAAATAGATAAATATGTCACATTTTAGATCTCAGTTATAATAAACTACAATATATTAAAAAAAGTGAACATGATTAGTAAAATAATATACGAATTTCGTATATATTATGTTCATATTTCAATTCATATTTCAATGAAAAGAAAATTTTACATAAATTTAATACTAATTTTGAAATCATAACAATGAAAAGAAAAATTTACATAAATTTAAAACTAATTTTGAATTCATAAAATTAAAATAAATTTAAACTATATTGACAATATATATTTAATTTATATTACTTTTAAATTTAAGAATTATTATGCAAATACTGTGGAAAATATAAAATGATTACAAAGTAAAAAATTTAAGCAATAACATCATAAAGTCTATAATAAAAACTATCACACTGTATAAATATACACGAAATATGCATTAATTTGATTAAATAGTACAATCAATTATGAACGCAGAAAAAGTAAAAAATAATAAACTAATATATATTAAAAATAAATGAATTAATCAGTTAAAAAGGATAACAATTTTGTGCATCTTATGTTCATATTTCAATAATCTTCATTTCAACTATGACTTAGTACAAAAGTATATATTAAGTATGCATTAGGTTGATATAAGCACTAAAAAAGCAAAAAAAAATGTTTAAATTACAATAATGGAAAAATATAGAAAAATATATAATAACATAGATAAAACCCAAAAAATAAAAAAAATCAAAGTAACTTTTTAATATATATTATGTTAACAAAAAAAATATTAATATTATTAGTAAAATTAAATATAAATCAAAACACTTTTGTACAATATAAATGATAAAAAGGAAATTTTACATAATTATTGAAAATAAAAATAAAACTGAAATTTACAATTAGTATAATAGAAACAAAATTTTAAAAAATAACTTACAAAGTAAAGACTTTTTAGAGTCTAGTAATTTTTTCATTATTTTAAATATGGAATTTAGAGTAGTTTTAAGAATTTTTTTTTCATTAAAACTCAACTAAGCAAATGAAAAGAAAAATAGAAAATTGAAAGAAGAGATGAAAATAGATAAGAAGATGAAAAAGAAAACAAAAGACAGGGAAGAAAGATAAATAATAAGATAAAAAAAATGAATACAAATCCTATTTCCTCATAGTAAGTTGAATGGAAAGATAGGTGATAGTAGGAAGTTTAAGCATATAGACTAGAGCACCATAAATAAGAGAGCAAAAGAAGTGAATGAATTGAATGGAGATAGATGAGCTACATTTGTTGAACAATGCCTACCGTAAAAGTGAAAACAAATTGTTCCTTAATGAAAAATGACAAGTATCGTTTGAAAGAAAAATGACAAAGTTATATTACTGTAATATAAGAAGTAATTACCGTAAGCCATATAATTAACTCCTCGACAAACCCACAGTTCATGAAACGTGTTCAGATAATTATGTAAATTACTATGTTTTGAGTTTGAAATTATAGGAATGTCAGTGTATATTTGTTCATTTTTGTTTATGTCAGATTCTAGTTCATCAATTATATGAATGCCCGATTTTATGTTTTAAAATACAACAATGTCACTTTTTATTCTCTCGGTATGTGTACAATAATGAATAACAATAAATACTAAACATATGTATGAACATACACTGATATTTTTACAATTGTAAACTCAAAATTAGGTGTTCATATAATTGATGAACTAGAACTAGGGATGACAATTGAACTCAGAACCTGTGGGGAACCCGTTCCCCGTCCCCATTTTGACCGGGAATCCCTAGTTTGACCGGGTATGGGGACAGGGACGGGGATTCCCCGCGGGGAATCCCCTTTCCCGTCCCCATCCCCGTCGAGGTCCCCAACGGGGAATTCCCGTCCTCGTCGGGTAATACTCGTATCCATACCCGCTTTTATATATTAATTATATATTTATATTACATATATGTTATTATATATATATATATATATATATATATATAATTATTTTTTAAAATATTATGTTCTATATATATTTTTTTTTTAAAAAAAAATTAACTTTTATATTAAAGCGGGTACGGGGATCCCGATACCCGACGGGGACGGGGGACAGGGGCAGGGATGGGTTTGAATTCAGAGTTTCGGGGACGGGGAAAGGGGTCCCCGGAGATTCCCATCCCCATTGTCATCTCTAACTAGAACTGACATAAACAAAAATGAACAAACATACCCTGACATTTCTACAATTGAAAACACAAAATAAGACATTTCCGTAAATTTCTGAAAAAACTTGGGATAATTACATGCACATATACATTTTATATATGTTATATATTTGTATGATCTATTTTTAAATCTACTAACTTTCTATAATTTAATTTCTCATATTTTTCAAAAAATACACCGACGAATCACTCAAATAACTTCTAAATTTGTTAAAATTGAATTATTTTTATTGGGCTTTCTATTCACGTAAAAATCCCAAAAATCTTGTGTATGACTAAATGCTTTTGATGCATATACACCACTTTAAAATTATTATGTGTAAAAATAAATATATTGATTGAAAGAGAAAACAAAGAAAGGTGCTTAGTCTTTTTTCAAATGAATATTTTTTTTAAAAAAAATTGATAGTTGTAATTAGTCACTCTAGATGAATAATGTAAATAATAGCAAATGAAGTCGAATTTATAAATATTGGTAAATCGAATTTGAAGAATAAAATAAATATATTCTTAATATAAAAATTAAGTTTGAGGAAAAAAGTTGTTTTGTATAAAAATTAAGGTTCGAAGGAATAGCTCTTGAGGAAAACCCTAATGAATTACTGGGATGAATTTGAAGTTGCCAATACTCCAATGAATATAACTCTATCGACATCTTCAAGACTACTTCGGGGAAGGCTTACTTTCCAAGTTGTGTGATAGGACATAATTGCTTCGTGAAGGGTTCTGGGCATCAGGCTTACTTTCCGTCGGCTTCGAACTGTTGGTTTTAAAGCTGGAATTATACTGTCAGAATTGGCTAGTTCACGGTAATTCTATAAAGGCTTGTGCCGGAAACAAAATAGAAAGTTGGTTTACTTGTAAGTCGCAATCACTTCATACTTTGATGATACACAGTTGTAATCCATGTTCCCAAGTTGTGTTTTGTTGAAATTATTCAATCAATATTACCTGAAATTCACTGCTTAATAATTAAACAACCTAACATATTGCATACAATTGTGCCATAAATAAAGAGGTGCTCTCAATCGAAAAACGCAACCAGAATGATCCCTTAAAAGACGGAGAGGATTGAACATTGTTATTTAATTCCATTGCATTGATGAACAAATAAGTCGAGTTCATGTTAAATAATTACATATTTTATAACAGTTATGATATGAAATTTGGCGTAAATTATGTTTTAACAATCTCCCAATTCCCAATTTAAACAATTCTTCAAACAATGACACGACTTATGATTTAATCATTAAAATAAATGAAGAAAAATGGGTAGATTTCTGTCAAATACTACTTTAATCTTAAATACTGTGGAAACTTTGACAAAAACCGCAGTTTTAAAGAAAAATGCAGTACTTGTGCCATAAATATGTTGAGATATTTTTGTGTTTTTGCCATAGAAGTAAAATAAGAATCACAAGTTGCTTAAATTTAAACCAACCAAATTAATAAATTCAGCAATGAAGTACCCCACATAATTAAAATAAGAAGAAAATAATAATAAAAAAAAGGTATAAACTCTGAAGATACAAAGGTTGTTTAATGGTGAAGATGAAATAAATATGCATGGAAGAGTGTCCAAATTGTTGGAGTCAACACTGCTGCACCATCGTATAATACATAGTATATATTATACGATAAAGTAAGCAATTTGGCAAATAAATTAAAAGTTGCTACATTTATATTTTTTTTGTCACCTTAAATTTAAGGTTATGGGAATGTTGCATTAAAAGTTATCGGATTCGAAGAGTTTTTACGGTGTTATTTTACATAGACCTTGCTGTAAGGATGCTAGCGGACATTCGAACTTACGATCGTTAAAAACGAATGCTTTGTCATAACCGCGATATCGATTCTTGGGGCTACATTTATAGCATGTTGGTGTCGCAACTTCGCGAGGGGCAACGTACATCCAGCTGTGAGGGGGCGTGGGGTGGTAGTGACAAGCATGCTTCACCCATGCAGTTTGTGGTTCAACTGTCTTCAAATCAATTGCTCCATTTATGGAACCCATGTGACTTGTAATTTTTAATTTTCACTCTTATCACTGTGCAACTATTGGTATGGAACCATAATAAACCACGTATCTTACTCTATAGGTCAAAATAATTTGGATTTATAGGCTGAATTAATCGAATTGACCCAATTATTGATACAGATTTTTGGACTCATTTTGGTAAGTGAGGCGAGAAAATATTGCGCAGTTAAAGTACCAAAAAGAAAAATAATTAAATATAAAAAGAATATTTGATTTGTCATTCAAGAAAATAAAAATTATTCGGTCAATCAAGAGGATATCTAATTTATTGCCAAGTACAAAAATGCCTACGAATACAAGAATAATCAAGCATAGATGACACACATCTTTGACAGCAAAAATAGCTTCATTTTCATGTTAACTTTGTTATTCTGTTGGCTTTATTTTAACATTATGTTAGCTTTAATTTCGATTCTGGTTTAATTGTTGTTATTTGACGATTTGATTACCATTGAGTGAATGACCATTAAAAAAATTGTCCTACCAACACCCGAGAAACTCTATTATTGGAAATTCTATAAGTCTAGTTACGAGCGGTGTCTCACTGATTATCGTTAATTGGTAAGCACCACCAGCTCAATCGGAAGTGGATAGTGGACCTTACCTAGCAAGTTAAAACAGTTGCGGATGCGACGGGAAATGGGAAGTGCGTAACTCATAACTGCATACATGCATATCCTCACTTGTCAGTCAGACATTTCCAGGAAATGTATCCAAATTAAATAGCACGAATTAAGCAACAATTAGCTTAGGGATAAACGGGATCTCCTGGTTAGACGTCGGATGGAAATTCATTTGAAGGTCCGCCTGAATTGCATTCGACACGGGCCGTTTGTAGACTCGTCGTTACGAATTCAGAAAACATACATTAACATATATATGCATTTATAGTGATCGCAATTGCAGTTACGAACGATGACTGTAGCTTATAAAAAAGTTGCATAATTGAGTACTGTGATTCATATTTTGATAAGAAAGTTGTACAGGTAAACGAAACAGAAGCAATTAAGAGCACATGTATATCTACCAAACTACCAAACGTGTCTTGGTTCAGTGGTGTCTGGGGCTGAACTTGGTAGGGCGGACTGCGGTTCGATCCCCGCAACGCCATTTGGGAAGAGAATAAAACCTAACCACCCGGAACCCTTTCCGAACCGGATTAGTCTCGGCCCAGTGGATCGGGAATACCGGGACTTAGAAAGAAAAAAGAGCACATGTATATCTGCGGCCGAACATTTTGAAAGTCATAAGAGAGAACAATTGAAATGATCCAACTTGACGTGAAAACGATGCCTCTATTTTACAGTGAAAGTTGAAATGCCATAAACTAAATTGATAAAAATATAAGTAAATTATAAAATTGACAAAAATACTCCATTTATTAGCAATTTGACTGAAAGATAGCTTTTAACCCAGCAACAAAAAAGTCTAATTTTGCTATAGTATTTTACTATAGCTTCAACTCTAAAAGTCTTAATTATCAGTTTTTTTCCTTCTTAATTTAAACAATATGTGAATTTGTGAAAATTAACAAGAGAATTAGAGCGACATTACAGAAAAATAATATGAAAAAAAAATTATAAGAGACGCGAAAGCAAGAGGAGAGCCGCCCTCCCTCCTATTGATTGAGAAAATTACAGGAATACATAAATTTATATTTAAAATGATAGGAATGCCAATTTAGTTTGTTCATTTCTCTTAATGCCAGTTAAAGTTTTAGAAATATGAAAATGCCCGATTTTGAGTTTGCAATTGTAAAAATGTCAAGGTATGTTTAGTGTTCATAGTTATTCATTATTGTTTATATGTTGAGAGAACAAAAAGAGTCATTTTTGTATTTTAGAACATGGAATATGACATTCATATAATTATGAACTAAAATCTTGTCAATCAACAAAAATGAACAAAATATACTGACATTCATATCATTTTAAACTCAGAATATAGTAGTTTGTATAATTTTCTCGTTATTGATTCCATCCTTTGTTGGTTTAAATTGAGCTATCTTCTTAATTGTGGTCAATCGTCACAAATCATCCTAATAAATTTAAAAGAACAAAAGATTAAAGATGCACAATTATATAAATAAATTGTTTTCTGTTTGTAACAAAAAATACAAATTATGCAGAAACATTCCCGTAATGAAGGGTTATGCTCTATCCAGATTTCCCGACCCATCAAATCAACAGTCTCGATCAAACAAATATGCTTACTAAGCATGCAGTTAAGATCCCTGACTTAATTTGATTGAAACCTGTAATTGCAATTATGAGTGGTGAGAGGGGTAGATCTCATACGATGTATATGTGTTGAATCAGTGACACCAAAACCAAACTAAAGCATGTCTTGGTTCAGTGGTGATTGAGACTGAATTTGATAGAACAGACTGCAGTTCGATCTCCACAACGCCGTTTCGAGTGAATGAAACCCAACCACATAGAATTCTTTCTTGAACTGGATTAGTCTCGGCCTCGTAGGTCGAAATACCAGGACTCATACAAAAACCAAACTAGACCTACCGATCAATTTGGTGAATAATTCACTTATCGATCCTGTTTTACCATTTAGAAGGCCGTGTAAAGCTTGTAGAAAATAGATGAATTGATGTCCAGTAAACCACCTATTCGACGAGTAAACTGATCGTCCAATATCTCTTCTAATTTTATTATCGGTTCGATTTTAATAAAATTGATTAGAATATTGTGGAGTTTTGTTGTAGGTGTGAGGCATAAATAAGGGAGAAATGGTAGATTGTGATTGAACAGTTGCAACAAATACCAAATGAAGCTCCAACGCTATATAATTCCATCTACTCATTATTGATTTAACAAGTACATGCATTTGGACCATATCTAACTATTCCCATTTATTTCTCCATTGAAAAAAAAAAATAATGCTCGTCCTGTACTATTTCACGCGAAATTATTTTTTAAAATTTAATTTTATAAAATTATTAATCGTATAATTATTATTTTAATTTTTTATAAATAAATCTATATTAATAAAATTTTATAAAATAATTAGTAATAAATATTGATTTAAAATATTAATACTTTTTATTAAATAAAAATTTATTGTGTCACATAAATTAAGATACTCAAATTCTATCAAATAAAATAAAAAATAGTACGGAAGGCTAATTGTTTTGGAAAACAAAATAAAAAGATTGGAAATATAAAGGAATGTCAAAACACGCTCGGTGGGACTCGAACCCACAATCGTCTGATTAGAAGTCAGACGCCTTATCCATTAGGCCACGAGCGCCAACTGCCTTGATGAAACTAATTAAAATAATTATCTAATATTAATTTGTTTATTGCTGAATCTCTTATTTGGTAATCTAATTAAAAAAGTCACTAATTACAACTTACGAGACTAAAAAAAATCATTTCGACAGTGCAAAAAGATTATATATGCCTAGGAATATTTCCAAATAATTTAATTTTTTTCTGAACTACGAGGTATCTGGACACCACAGACTAATCCTTATTCGAGCTGGGCAGGGCTACAAGGACGGCAAAGCTCTTCCAACCAAGTTTTAACGTAGCTGCATACTCAGTATTCGAATTCGAGATCTTTAATTAAGTTAGAACAACCTAACGGCCAATTGTGGTTACAAATAATTTCTTAACTAGACAACAGAAGCTACTAGAAGAATTAAACTGCATTCTAGACTTGCATAGTCCAAAGAGTAATTAGCTGCCACTAATAGAATGCTACAAAAAAACCTCTTATTTGCATCTGTACCTGACAATTGTGTTGGCAATGGGCACAGTGTAATCATAATTTGCTTATTATATCAAATAATATTTGAGGTGAGCTTTTTTAACATAAATGTAAGAGAGATTGCAACGCTCACTCGCATCACGTTCTACATCAGACGTGTTATGCAGGTCAATAAACATAAAGTAAAGAAATATGAGATAAATTTAAATATTTCAAATTCAAAGAGTATTTAAAAGTTACAGATGCTATAATAAAAAAAAATCAGCAAATTAATCTTCGTCGAGTTTTAATTAATAAAAAAAAAGAGCGAAGGAAATGAAGTGAAAACAGTTGAGTGGTCGTTGAGCATATTAACAGCACTTCACCAACGTGTATTAGTATAAATGCCAACTATTTGTGAAGTATTTTTGAACACTTCCACCTCCATATTCTTCCCATAAATTCTCATGAATTCTCTCCTCCTTTCTGACCTATAAACCCAACCATCCCTTACCTTCTCTCTTCTTCCACTTCCTCTCCTTCTATACAAACCTACAGTTTAGTTTATATTCATTAACATGGAAGTCTCAAAGATCATTTCATTGGCAACAGGCAAACGTGGTCGTAGTGGTTTTGGTTCTTCTTCTACTGCTGAACAAGTTACTCAAGGAATTGATGCTTCCAACCTCACTGTTATTATTACTGGTTAGCCTTTTCTGCATTTTCACGTTACTCTTCATCAGCGATTGAAACAGTAGGGGACGAAGGAATCGGTCGTTCCCGTATCGTTCTTTGTTTTCTATAACATCGTCCCTTCTTACTGTATTTTTTCAGAAACTTTTGTTGTTATTTTACTAGTTTTGTTAGAGCGGTTGGTGAACTGCAAAAACTATATATTTTGGTTTTATTTTAAGGTTTTTGTGGTTTAAAATACAGTTTTTTTACTTGAGCCTGAGAGTTTTTCATCCACACAAATGCCTGTAAATTTGCATATTGATTGTCATACATATGTCTCTTTCTTCATTCTGTTTTCTACGTACGTTCATACCTCCACATTTAAGAATGAAAATTCAGTATTTGCCAGTCAAAATTATATATATGAGTGCTAAAATGATCTAATCAACCAGCTAAACTACTTGAAAATAATACGAATAACAATTACTTCTTCCGTCCCATTTTATTCGATATTTTTTTTGAAACAAAATTTTTTATTTGGATCGATTATAAATGGTTTTATGTTTTACCTTTTATTAAATAATGTTGGCTATTAGTAAAACCAATTATAACAAATACTAATATAAATAAATATTTTGGATGAAAGAATGTAAACTAAGTGAACAATCTTATTTGTTTTTTAAACTAAAATAATAATTTTATGTCAAATAAAATTGAATAGACCGAATATATTTGATCGGTCCAAATGGATTTTAAATGTTAAAGAAGTGAATTAACTTTATGAATAACAATTCGGGTTGACGATTTGTGATGATATTAGTAATTTTTTCTATTAAATTTCATTATTTACAATATAAATTGTGTTATCAAATCACATTAATAGTTGACTGTTAACTACAATTTCAAATAACTGACCACCGTCCACTTGGCAAATTCAAACACGAAATCTTTTACGATATGTTGACAAAAAGGTTAAAATGTGTAGATTTTCTATCATGATGGAACCAATATTGTATGAATTGCAGGTGGAGCAGCAGGAATAGGGCTGGAGACAGCAAGAGTTTTCGCTTTACGTAAGGCTCATGTAATTATTGCAGCAAGAAATATGGAAGCTGCTAACACAGCAAAACGACTTATTCTCGAAGAGATCAAAGGGGCTCTTGTGGATGTCCTGAAACTTGACTTGGCATCACTTAAATCTGTTAGAGCTTTTGTTGAGAACTTCAAAGCTCTTAATCTGCCTCTTAACATCTTAATGTGATCTCTTTTTCCCTCTCTATGCATATTTGATTCTTTTTTTCATGGCTTGCTCTGAACAGAAACGAATTTGATATTACTGAGCAAAACCCACCAGTTTCCTGAAATATTTGGCTAAAGTTTGCATGACCAAAAGATGTTTTTGTGTTTCAGAAACAATGCTGGAGTCATGTTCTGTCCCTATCAGCTCTCCCAAGATGGAATAGAGATGCAATTTGCTACTAATCATCTTGGTAAGTTCAACAATAATGTTTTTGGTCATCAATATTGCATGTTATGAACAGTAAATACCTGCTCAGAAAACACTTGTGGAGAGGTGGTGATGTTGAAATTCAGCAACTGCACTCTTATGACCTGAAACAAACATAGAATTATTATTCAAATACAAAATTGAGCATGAGAATATGTTTGAAAAACAAGTTCGACCATTGATCGCATTCTATTTTGCAAGATTTATGATATTAGTGGTGAAGTGTCTCGTTGAATTTGGACAACAAAAGAAGAAAAAAAAAATTAAATACAGATTTCACATCTGATAGTGAATGCCTATACTTATTGGCAATCAAACACCCAACTCACCATATTACATAAATGTTTACTTTACATTAATTACACCTTATTTGATTAGTATCACTTGGTCACAAATAATTGATTCTCTCTCTACCTTAAATAAATATATTTTTTTATATATATAGTATCTTATTATATAGATATATTTAATTTTTTAAATTAATTTATGATAAACATATTAATATTTTTATCTTAATTTATGAAATAATTTTTTTAATAGTAGAATATTTCTCAACAATTTTTTTTAAGAGTATAATAAGAATAACATATAATTTAACTAATTTTAATTACTAGAATTACCATTTATTAAAAATTATAAAATTTTTAGTGTGTCGATGTTTACGAGACCGATGAGTAATAGAGTTGGTTTTTCTTCAACTATGATCAGGACACTTCCTTCTAACAAACCTGCTACTGGACAAAATGAAAGAGACTGCAAAAGCAACTGGTATTGAAGGCAGGATTATCAACTTGTCCTCCATAGCTCACATTCACACCTACAAAAATGGCATTTCATTTGATAACATAAATGATAAAAAACTGTATAATGACAAGAAGGCTTATGGGCAGTCCAAATTGGCTAACATTCTCCATGCAAAAGAGCTCTCTCGTCGCTTCAAGGTAAAATAATAATTCCTGGAGAGAATTACAGTTCTTTTAATTCCAGTAAAGCTGTAACTGTTGTTGGTTAGATGTTGTAGGGTGAGTAGAAAATAATCTGAGCTTTTATTTTATGGTTTGCAGGAAGAAGGTGTGAATATTACAGCTAATGCAGTTCATCCAGGGCTTATTATGACTAATCTGTTTCAATACACTGCAGTTTTGATGAGTAAGTTCATCTTTTATAACAAATCCAGATGTAAAGTGAAGAGATCCTGAAAAAAATACCTTGCTTTCTGCTTTCACAGGAATCCTGAAAGCTTTTAGTTTCTTTCTCTGGAAGAACGTGCCTCAGGTAACTTTCTTCCCACATTTACTTTTGCAACATTCTATCAATATCCTGGCATTCCGCTGCATCGCGTGGACTCAATTACTAGTTACGATCTAATCCTATTGATGTTATCAGGGAGCGGCCACAACTTGCTATGTGGCACTTCATCCACAAATGAAAGGAGTTTCAGGAGCATATTTTGCAGATTGCAATGAAATGAAACCAAATTCAAATGCCAGGGATGAGGAATTGGCTAGAAACCTGTGGGATTTCAGCATCAAATTAATTAACTCAGTTTCAAAGCCATGATACCAATACTCAACTGCTCTATAAATAAATTTCCTACAGTTATATTTTTATATTTACAGCACAGAACAGAAGAAGCACCAGATTGTAATGTTTTCTTTCAGTTCCTATATTCTCAGATTGTTATTCTTGTTCAAGTCATTGGCAGGTTTTCTACTTCAGGCTTTCAAAACTGTTCATCTACTGTTGATTGGAATTTTATTACAGTGTACTACTTCACTATTTCAATATAAGTTTGGAATCAATTTTCAATTCACTATCTTGGACTATGCAGCGGCAAACGGAATGGTGAGGACTGTCTTCATCAAAGGCTCTAGTTGTTCTGTTGAAATCATATGCATTACGTCTTTTCACTGTATTAAATAGTGACAATTTATTATCTCATTGAATTCCGTCTTCAAAGTACTCATAGTACAAGTCCGGAATGTCGAAATTGACATCATTAATATGAATGGTTGAGAGGTAACGGTTGAGTGATGATTTTGTTATACAGGCACTTTGCCATGTTCATAGCTGTTTTTAGTTATTGCCACACATTCATTTCATGAACACATCTATCACGTCTGACATGAATGATCAATTTTCATTTTCATAATAAAAAAACACATAAAATGGTTCAAATTTTTACATATATTAGCAGAAAAAAAATCCCATTGATACACTATATTCTTGAAGAAACTTTTCACTGGTGTATTAATTAATATACCGTTCATCACTTTTTTGCAAAAAAATTACTCTCCGTCATAAATAAATATCGTTTACAATTTTATACATGAATTAAGAATATATTTAGTATGTTTTAAATTTGTGTTCAATTAACTATTATGAACTATTATATTCTTTTACTTGAGTATATAAAAAAACTACTAAATTAAATTTATATTAAAAATTAAATTTATATTAAAAATATAAAATTAACGAAAATAAATATTAAAATAAATTATTAAATATAAAACTACAAAATCATTATGTGCAGTCTAAGCAATGTTATAAAAATTGGATCGAATCAGTTGGTCGAATTGGTGAATCGGTCACTGATCAGGTCTGGTTTTATTATGAAAATCGATCTGCAAGCGAACCGCTATTAAGCTGATGAAAACCGAGACTTAGGTGTAAATAAATTCAAATACACTAATAAGGAATGATATTGTGGATTTTTTGTGGTGATCTATTCCACTAATTTGGCAATGATTACTTGATTAAGAGGGATAATTTTCAAACCTATTAGTTTGAAATTTATCTTATCTTGGTAATATCTCTTTTAAAAATACTTACCAAATAAGTAGATTCAAATAATTCTTTTTCCACCTCAACAAATCCATTTAATACACTAATAATTTCTTATTTAAAAAAAAAAGACACTAATAATTTCTTATTAATTTTTAACACAGACGGTCGAAAATCAAAGATTCTTTGGACTTAAAATACATCCAAAGAAAATTGAACATTAACTCATTGATTTGTCTCTTATAAAAGCTCAAATTGCTAAGTGTGTGATTCTATAAGTTATTTAAAGTTGGTAATTAGTTGTAATAAATTCAAATATCAGATAAATTCTCTAACAAGATATTATAATAATTCAATTTGAATAAAATGTTATTGACATTTAAGTGACCTAATGCAATTTTATATATTTATTTATGTTATTGACACTAAATTTCAATAAATAGTGTAACATATTATTTTATATGAATATGATCATGCACTTCCTAGTTCACTGATCAAGATGTTAATATTCTCTCTTTTATCGAGAGGGTTACCCTTTTCACTCCATTCGTACTCATATTTGTTACACAGTCACGATCATATTATGTGCATTTTAAAGTACAAAATAACTCATTTAAAGTTTAATAGAGATTTTAAGTTTGAAAACTCGGCTATAATGAGAATCACTTATAACTCAGTGTCATATAGTATATTGTCATGTGTGAATTGAATCTAAATATTATGTCCTAGACATACATCTACAATATTTCATGGACACTTATTGTCCTTGTGTTCCGTTAGACAGAACTCACTAAATAAAAAATAACATATTAGTGTTAAGTCACTTGTTTTTTACATAACAGTTATATGTCTCATATATGATAGTCTAGCTTATATATCTTTCATTAATGAATTCTATCAATTGATATGCACAAAAATATAATAGATAAAATAAATTTCTTATTTTATTAATACAAAAAATGTACATAATGTCTTGGAATTAGAACAAACACTAACGTAAAACTAATTAAATTAAATTATAAACAGAGGTCACCTTTTTACTGTGTCAACTCTTATAGTCTATCCTTTTTTTCACCATATATTATTTAGACTTGTCGACATTTATTGTATATCTTATGGTATTAATTTTAACTCGTCAATTGTCGTTCACTTGAAATTTTTTTTTGAATATTTACTAATTTGAGCTTTAAAGATAAATTAATATCTATGCTAACAAATTCATTACAAAAAATAAAAAACTTGTTTGAAGTTTATATTTTTGTTCATCTATCTTACACCTCTACACATTATAAACAATAACAAAAGAAATTATATTACATAAAATACATCCAAAAAATTACAGGAATAATGATAAGAATGTCAGATTATATTTGTTCATTTCTGTTTATGTTAGTTTAAGTTTAAAAATATGAAAATATCCGATTTTGAATTTACAATTGTAAAAATATCAGGATATGTTTATACATATGTTTAGTGTTATTCGTTGTTCTTATTATTCATATGTCCAGAGGAAAAAAAATGATATTTTTTTATTTTAAAATATGAAATCTAATATTCATATAATTGTGAATTAGAATCTCACATAAAAAAAATAAACAAATATATACTGACATTCCTATCATTTTAAATTTAAAACATAGTACTTTACATAATAATTATCTGACATGGATCCAATCGCAACAAAAAAAGGGCCAGGCTCTATTGGGACTCATCATGCTCCCACAAGCCCATGGACCTAACAACCCAGGTAGAGCCCAAAACAACAACCGCCGCAAAAATCGGAGGAACAATCAAATCCATCTTGGATTTGACGAAAACGTCAGCAGGCAAACACAAAACTTCTCCCGGTAAATCTAACGGAACTCTAACGTCTCCATTAACTACACACTTTTTAGCAAACGTGGAGGTGGCAGATATTGAAGAAACAAAAGCGAGCTCCGGAACAAAAGAAGCAATAGCGACGGTTATAGTTAAGAGGAGCGTCCAGGAGGAAGCATATAGAAGGACTGGCATGCGAGAGGAGATGAAAAGGTGTCGTATTGAAGTTGGGAGAGAGAGAGATGACATTGTGAGGAGAGGGGGGTTTTGAGAGTTGGGTTAAGGAGGGATTAAGGGGGTTTTAAAGAGGGATTAGTGGGGCCTAATTTTCAACTAATTTGGTGCGTTGATTAGTGAGGATTGGTTGAGGTTGGGACACGTGGCAGAGTAGGTTTGAGTTGGAAGTGGGAGGATTAAAAATGATGGTGGGGGAAAATTAGTTACACCAGCAAAATCGTATTCTTCTGTGGAACTGATTAAGACTGGCTTTTTTCTGAATTTAAGGATGTTTTCCCTAAAATCTCATTCAATAATTATACTCTTCTTCTAAATAATAGTATAATTAGAGGTGAAAAACGGTTTAGACTGTCGATTCTGGATCGAAATCGGTGGTTCATGATTTGGGAAAAGTCAGAATTGGAATTGGAATGTATAACACATTGTTCGGCCGGTTAGGTTTTCAAACGTGAGATTCATGCTATTTCAGTTCATTTCCAAATCGACGATTTATGTTCGGTTTTCCAATAAAAATGAATCTCACTGCTGGTTCCCGGTTTCACAGTTTATGCAAGTGGGTATGGTTTAAGTTTGCCGATTACGATTCGACTTTTTCACCTCTAGGTATACCGTCTCTTTTTTATATGCATAATTGTTTTATAATTTTTGCGTAATTTTATGCAATGGTAATTATTTTTGAGTTTTACAAATTAAACCAAGTTATAATTTTCGTTAATTTTATTGATATGATGCGACCCTTAAGGTTTCTAAATAACAAACATGTTATTAAAATTAACAAAAATCCTGACTAATTTGTAAAACTCTGTGACAATTATAATTGCGTAAAATAACATAGATTGAAAAACAATTTTGCATTTATCGAAAAGGCGACAAATTATTATAACCTTTAAATAATCACAGTAACAATACAATGACAATCTAGAGTAGTTTAACAAATTAAAGGAAACATTGATAAAAAAAGTGAGTTACTAAACAATCACTTATCATACCTACACATATGCAGTGTAAATAAAATTTTGTGAAGACAGATTTACGAAACATATTGCCAAAACAAAGCACAATAATCGCCATTTACATTTGCAATTCTTGAACTACTCATACCAACAATGTGATAGGTTCAGATTAATAAATAATTGGTATTAACGTTTAGTTTTGGTAGAATTAGTTAAGAGTTTGTTAGAGTTAATTAAGTGGTAAATTTGTCAACACTTAGGGTTTTTGAGTCCTATATATAGGAGACATGGGAAAGAAGGAAACAGGAAATTCACTTGTCATTTGGTTAGTTTCGGCTCTTTGAGCTTGGGAGAGTGGATAGCCTCTCGAATCGCTATCTAGGGAGAGTGGTAGCCTCTCGAAAGCTACTAAGTATTTCTTTGTTGTCTTTAGAACCTTGTTCCTATATTTTTCATCTTTGTCATTCAATAAAAGAATTAGATATCTTATCTGTTTTATTGGG
>CANYCX010388387.1:0-10382 GCA_948193385.1 Breynia disticha f. nivosa | reverse complement strand
AAGATCACTTGAAGAGTTATTTATAGTACAAACTCTTATGCTAATGCGAAAGACAGGTTGGTGTCACGCTTGAAGGAGTTGAAGTTCCAAGAAGTCTTGTTGATGAAGAGATGCAAGAGAAGCTAAAAGTGATGCCCAAACAGTAAAACAAGGTGAATTATGTTAACTTTTGTTTGTGAACTGTTGTGAACCTTAGAAATATAATAAGATATGATTAATTGGTGTGTGAACCTTAACTCTAACTTTTTTTCATACGAACACTGCGTACGCGAACCTATGTAAACTTTCGGCATTTGTTATGAGGCATTCCTTAAAAACATATGTGAACCTGTGCATATGAACTTTTGTGAACTTCTGTAACTTTTGTTTGTGAACCGTTGTGAACCTCAGAAATGTAATAAGATATGATTAATTTGTGTGTGAACCTTAACTCTAACGTTTTTTCATGCGAACATTGCGTACGCGAACCTATGTAAACTTTCAGTATTTGTTATGAGGCATTCCTTAAAAACATATGTGAACCTGTGCATGTGAACTTCTGTTTTAGTGATGAAGTGTCTTAGAAACTTATGTGAATTGGTGCTTGGGCACTTATGTGAACTTCCGATTTTTTGTGAAAAACAGAAATTGATAGATAAAATCACGATTGAAAAAACTGAAACAATGTTTGTGATTTTGAAGAATTAATTCAAACTGTAATCAATAAGGATAAATTGATTAGATTTGAGAATTTGAATTGAGAGAGATTTTAGGAGTGGAGAATTTGAATTGAGAAAGATTTTAGGAGTGAAAATCACATGGGCTGATTTTCAGGGATGAATATTTTTTAAATATAGTATACTTGGGTTGTCATTTTTACAATTTACAAAATTAGTGGTTATTTCCTCAATATACAAACCTTAAGTGTAAGGTTTGTTAAATTTTTCCCATAATTTTCCGCATGCAGAACCTCTCAAGAACTTGAATGGCCCGATAATGGAGCTCAAAGAGACCCAAAACATCCCGAAAATACCAACGGCCCAAATTGAGCAACAGCCAATGGATCGATGAATTTCACAAGTTTCAGATATGTGTCCTTCTTCACCTTCACAACCACCATTTCTTTTCTTCGTCTCGTACCAAAATTAGCAACCATGGTCACCGCCACCACCACTCTTATCCCTAACCTACATCCTTACTCTTCAATCACTCACCGTTTTCAATCTTTTCGTAATTACCACCGGCAAGTCCCTAGTATTACAAGACTTGGATTAAAGTCCGAGAGAAAACTTCTGAAACAAAAATTCGACAAAGTTATTTGCTTTGCTGCTGTAGATGACGACGTCAGTGAAAAGCAGCTCGAATCCCGTAAGTAGTGTTTTTACTTTAGTTGTTTCCACAAGGGAAACTATGTTTTGTTAATTTTTTTTTTTTTTACTGAAGGAGATTAATTGTAGATCACACAAGTATATTGATAATGGATATTGCAGGCGTGAGTGATGGTGAGAAAATTGACGAAGAGAGAAGTGGAGAAGATAAGACGTTGTACAACTTGTTGTATCCTGATAAAGAATTACTTCCGGATGATAAGGAGATGAGCATATTCGATCATTTGGAGGAGTTGAGAGAGAGAATTTTCGTGTCAGTTTTTGCGGTTGGAGCAGCCATTTTGGGTTGTTTTGCGTTTTCAAAAGAGCTTATTGTGTTTCTTGAAGCTCCAGTTAAAACACAGGGTGTCAGGTTTCTTCAGTTGGCTCCTGGAGAGTTTTTCTTTACTACTTTAAAGGTTATTTCACTTCAATTCCTTTATTATCATTGAGTTTTTTTTTTAATTTAATCCATATTTTTGCAAGTAAACTATTTCATAAACTCTCTTTACCAAGAATGAATGACAAAGGCCATAACTAACATTTTTTTTTGTCTCTGTAGGTATCAGGTTATTGTGGTCTTCTTTTGGGAAGCCCTGTTATACTGTATGAGATTATAGCCTTTGTTCTTCCAGGTTTGACGAGATCAGAAAGAAGATTTTTAGGACCAATTGTTCTGGGTTCTTCAGTGCTCTTTTACGCTGGGATTACCTTTTCGTATGTAGTTTTGACACCAGCAGCATTAAATTTCTTTGTTAGTTATGCAGAAGGGGTCGTGGAATCATTGTGGTCAATTGATCAATACTTCGAGTTTGTTCTTGTGCTCATGTTCAGTACAGGCTTGTCTTTTCAGGTGAATTTTCTTTTTTACTTGTATATTATTCCTTGGCATGAGGTGCAGAAATTCAGAGGAATGTTGTGTTCAGAACTGCATTGCTCCTAAAGCTGAAAATTAGGTTCATTCTAGTGTTTTTTAGTACTATAGCGAGATGATGAGTCTGTATTGATAAAAGAGAACTAAAATGTATAATATACAAGTATGGCTCCCTCTAACCACTATTTGCTCGACGAACCATTGGTTCCAATACAAGTCTTCATGACCTGAGACCGAACAAGCGCCATAAACCCTACAAAATCGCATAGCCAAATGCCAAAAACCTTCTTTTAACAGATAATTATTTCATTTGCAGGTTCCTGTCATACAACTTCTGCTAGGACAAGTTGGCCTGGTGACGGGAGACCAGATGTTGTCAATATGGAGGTACGTCGTGGTTGGTGCGGTAGTTGCGGCCGCCATTCTAACGCCGTCCACCGATCCTCTCACCCAGATGCTTCTAGCAACGCCTCTTCTGGGTCTTTACTTGGGTGGTGCCTGGATGGTCAAGTTAACAGGGCGATGAGTGATTTCTTCATTGTGCATTAGAGCCTGGGATTTGTTTATTACCATGAGCTGTAGTATAAATGTTATTAAAAGATCAATGAAAAGTGAAAATGTATACATTGCATTGGTCTTTGGTTTCAAAAAATTAACAACGTAATTGTTTAGATTTGTTATCCTTCTCTCTAACTATTCACCACAAGATTTCGCAATTTGTCTTCTAAATCAGAACAATCTAACCCAGATTCCATTTGTTTCATTGAGCTCTTCAGAACATTGCAGGCCTTCATGAATTCTTCAGAAGAAGCTTTCAAATTATTCACCTCCACTTGCGTTTCAACAACAACGTTTGATATCTTCTCCAATGTTACCTTAATCGCAGGAACTTCTTGTGGAGGATAAAGGCTGGCCCCAAGTTCATCAATCTGAGCTCCGATTACTTGACATGACTTCAATAAGTTTTCCAAAGAATTCACAAAATTGTCACCATCTCCAGGTTTTTCATTCTTGATTAGACCCGAGATTTCTCTGATGAGTTCCTTTATAAATACAAGTGTGTCGGACACAACTTGAATTGCAAAGTGAGCAACTTTCATCTCTTCAGGTGATAAGTCATTGCCAAGCTCATCATCATCAGGTTGCTTACTCTCTGCTTCCGAAGAACCAGCGTCAGTTGAATCTGATTCTGGCTTGAGTTCCTTCAACTCTCGAAGAACATCTTTAACTGAAGCTGCAACTTGTGTCATTGCACGACCAATTGATGCAATATTGGATGTAGGAGTTTTCTTTAGAGATGAACATGCTTCCCACAGTGCACCAACTAATTTTGGAACTTCAATTTTCAAGTCTTTATTGCGAGATCCTGCCAGTGGTCATTTCAAAATGAAATATGAATAACTACTTTAGAAGAACACGAGTTACCATGTTGCTAATACAGTGTAACTACATGATGAATTTAATGATGAACATTAACAATAAACATGGGAACTTACCTATCTGAGATTCTTAAATATAATTTGATGACACAATCATGACAAGAAAATAATTTTTACGTAACTCTTTTTTATTTGACGATACTAGGTATGTTCCATTTTTTCTATTTCTTTCATTGGTAAACCATAACAAAGCCCAAGCTTCATATCACTTATCATGGAGATAATAATACGAGTTTCTACTAGTTCAAATTCTTCAAATGCTATAACTCTATCCAGACAAAGTTGTTAGTAGCAAGGTACAGCGCAGAGATTAACTGGATATATGCATGGACCTCTCTGAAAATCTTAACATTTGAAGTAGACAAGGAGGGCATATGCAAGTTAAACCAGTGATGTCTTTTTTTTTTTTGCATTAGAGTTCGATTTTACCATATGAAGAAACAGTTTCCATCATCAATTTAAAACTGGAATCAACAACTTCTTTCACTGATGCACGTATACAGGAAGAAAGTGTAGGTCCTGCACCCACAGTACTTCCATGGGCAAGCAAAAGTAAACCCTGCAATGCGTTGAAGTATGTTGCCATGTTCTCCTCAACCCCTTTTGCTTCTGGTCTTTCCCCAGTCCAAAGCATTCCAACTGCAGATAAACGGAAACAACAATGAACATTCAAATGCTGAAAATGTAATGTGAGCAAAAGATGATGCAGCTTATTGTTTTCAAGATGGATTATATAAGAATGGATTATACAAGGATCAGTAACAAATAACACTAAAAGAAATTAAAAAAAAAACTCAAGTAGCGAGGATGAAATAATTTCTTTTTGGTTGGAAAAAGATGCGTCAACATTGAATAAAATTATCAATTGCAACAAACTTCTATTGGCCCTGAATGAATACGGTTCTTTCCCTTCTCAATAAACTCCTTAATTACCCTTACATAAAATCCAACAAGCTGATGTATCAACCAACAATTTCATGGAAACAAATCTACAATCCACTTTTTTGAAGAAAATATATTTAGCACACCCATGACAATAGACCTTCACCGTATGTCCTTTAAAGGATAACTAGTTTTTTGAGTTTTTGCAAACAAAGCAAAGCATCGACAATGATGCTCTTGGACAACCGAGTTAAGTATACTTGATCATAAATGAACACCAACTGTTCAACACTGAATGATTCAGTGTATCTTCTCATTGTTCTGCAGATTTTAACTCAAATATCTATTATGATTCTATGATACAATCACAGCTAAAGACATAATAAAAAACCAACATCAACGATTAAACTACAGAGACTCATATTAAAGCAAAAAAAACAGAGGTCAGACCAGGAATTCTTCCGCTACTTTGTTTCAGATGACTCAACAATATCCAACCCCACATCGCTAATGAAAGATGAATTCATTAGCAAATGCAGCAACAGTGTCGAAGCAATCTAGTAAGGCAAGATTCGTTTCTAACGTTACAATAATTGTACAATTTCTTTGAAAATATCTTACTAAACAAGTCTACAATTGTTTCAAGCCAACTCTTCCGGAAAACATTATGTCATTGACCGTTAAAAGCCTCCACCATTTGAGCCTTTCTTTTGGCCAATAAGTTCCATTCTCTTTTTCCAAAATAAAACTAAAACTTGATTGTTGAAGCGAAATAGAATGCAGCTTGAGACAAACCCAATAAGCTAATAATAAGAAACGAATGTAAAGAATAAAACGTAAAGATAAAGGAGAAGAAGTGAATAGTGTACCAATAGTAGCTTGCTTGGAGACTTGTTCACCCATCTTCACAACATCATTCCAACTTATTTTATCAACACATGATGCTGCTCTCTGCTCCAATATCTACTCAAACACACAACCCACTTCACCAAACCAAATCACTTTTGATTTAAGCGTATGGTCAAATCGAAGAATTGAATGAATAGAAGAATTGAATGAAAAACCTGTAAGGTTTCGTGGATGGTGCTGAGGTGTGCACTCAAAGCTTCGTTTAGTTTCTGTTTCTCTGTTTTCCCCATCACACTCGATTCTCCTCTACCGCAGATGATAAAGGAAGCTACAAACTCTTGGGTTTTCCTCTTCCGTTCGTTCCTGCTAGAGAGGGTTTTAGACGTTTAGATGGTTGAGGGCATTTTTTATTTAGCCCCTTTATGTTTTAAATTGATTATCTAGTCCCTACTATTATTATACCTAATGAATAATTAAAAAGAAGTATAGTTGGTATATAAAATCTTTTTGAGGTCTTGGACTTTGTTAACGAAAGAAAACGTTAATGTCACCCCTATCTCCAAGCATGGTGTTTAAGTTACATTAAAAATTGAAAAAATTTATTTTATTATTTTATTATATTTGTGCATAAAGATTAATAGAATTTTTTAAATATAGATCTTAATGCTTAAACTAATATATGCAAGGCATATGTCTGTATGAACTTTAAGATGAGATTACATTCTAAATATCCTCATTTAGTCATTGTTACAAGAATAGTCACTGATTTAAACTAGCATGCTCTTTTTGACTTAGTGTGCTTGGTCGTATAGAACATAAGGACATTGAGATTCAGTCAGAAATCATGGTTATATGTATAAGATATGGTATTTGGATTAGATCTATGCAATGAAAACACTATATAATTCTAAGTCATAAGTAGTTCTCGTATATAAGTCTTACATCGGAGTTCTTAGACCTAAAATTTATATGAAACTCTAGATGGGTTATATTGTATTTTGATGTTTGCTTAATGTTTTTGTAACAGGGTGACAAGTATGGGTATGGTCGGGTATGCACTGATTCATGTTAGAGAGCATTAGAGAAGTGAAGAGATTGCCTGCTCTAGAAGAGAGAAAATATCATCAGCTATTTGATTAGTGAATTGTGCAGTGTATGACCACACCTAAATAAAATAACATGTTTTATTATTTATCTGAGAGTTTGGTGTCACTTAAATATCAAAAAAGGACTGAGTTTATATAAGGATAACTCAGTTCATGCGTTATACTAATTGTGACATTTAAATGTAAGAGACTTTGTGAGATTGCATAATGTCACTAAATGTTAACCACATTTTTATTCATATTTAGTTGTCAATATGACTTGCTAGAGTACATATATGATCTTTAAGAAGTTTATTTCCTAATAATAAATTCAAATGGACCTAGAGGAGGAAATTTCGAATCGGAACTGGCTATTCAAACTGAAACTAGCCTGACCTAACCCGCCGATTCCATGAACTGGCCCGGCTTGACCTAGAACTAGACAAACCCGGTTCCTAGGCGAGCCGATTATGGTTAAGCATTTTGCTGAACCGTGAACTGGCGGTTAAACCGCTGGTTCAACCCAGCGGTTCCAACCGTTGGAACCGTCGGGCCCAGTGGTCATATGACCATTAGGTACCGTTGAAACCGGCGGTTCCAACGTTCTAAATCTTTTTTTATTTCTTTTAATTTTCTCTCTCTTTTCCCACTCTATATATATCACTTATTTCCCACACATAATTCACCATACTCCCATTTCCATTCTCTAATCTCTCAATTATTATTCACAAATTCTCACAATTCACAAATCTGCTCAAATTTTTTTTGTCAATTGAATTTTATTTGTACAATTTTTTTCAAATGTTAAATGAACAAAATATTTTGGAAGGAAGCGATTGCAAGCAAACTTTTTCTCCCACCCAAGGAACTCATAATGAGGGGGAGAAGAAAGAGATATCGCTAGAGTTCTTTCTTCTGATATTTTTAGAGTTCATTTTATGAAAAAAATGTAAAGGAGGCGAAGATTCTAACTTATTTCATGGTACTTGTAATTATTGCAGGAAGGAATACACATTCAAGCATGGAGGCGAATACAAAACTTTTACGAGGCACTTAAAGAACAACCACCCGATAAAGTTGGATGGATGTGGGACAAATTCAATTAAGTGGGTTTGTGGGTTCTTTTTCTCAGCCCTCTTTATTTCGTTACGATAATGATTTTACTTTTAGTGGTTTTGGTGAAATGATTAGTGTGGATCATTTGTCATTTAATTTTTCGCAAAAATTTGGATATAAAAAACAGATGTCTAAATGTGCTCAACCCATTTTCATGATATCAAGTAAAAAATAGTGTGTTAAAATTATATAATCACAAAAAAAGAATTAGTTGATTTTTTTAAAATAATGATATACATGTTTCTATTTATTGCGATATTTGGAGTGATCATTTTGGTAATCATTCGTATAAGGGTTTAACTTGTCATTATATAAATGACAATTTTGTTATGCAAAAAGAGTTTTAGCTTTTAGAGGCTTTGACGATCAACACACCGCTTCTAACATTGCTTTAGTAATTAATAATGTTTTAGACGAGTATAGATTAGTTAATAGGTATTTTCTATTTCCTTTGATAATGCTAGTGCTAATACCGCTTCAATTAATGATTTAAAAAATACGTGTTGTCCTTATTTTGGGGGACTTTTTTCATATTAGATGTGTTTATCATATTTTGAACTTGTGTGTCCCAGATGATTTAGAGGAATTAAAACGATTTATTAGTCAAATTAAAGCTGTATTGACTTATATATAGTTAAAACCTAGGGTAGAAAGAGAATGGCAAAAATTTTGTAAACAAAATAATGTACCTCCTAGACGATTTTCTAAGGATGTAGGACATAGATGGAATTCAATATATACATTACTTTCATAGTAATTATAAAAATGTTTATGTTCTTTTGTGGTGCAATTTACTCCTCATATTCGTCTTTTACCTTCCACTTGGATTTTTTGTGAAAAATTATGTATATTTTACAAGTTTTTAATGATGCCACTTTTCTTTTTAGTCATGTTTATAGGCTTACTTCCCATGAATTTTTAGAATAAGCTTTGAATGTAAAGGGTGCCTTCAATGAAGGCAAAAAAAATGATAAAATAAAAGATGCAATTAATGAAATGAAAGAAAAATGGCTTAATTATTTTAAGACAATTCCGGATGTTTATTTAGTTCGTTTTATATTTGATCCTAGGTTGAATAATAAATTTGAAATGATAAATGATATTTTATGTAATTATTATTCTTTATTACATTTAGAGGATGATCCTACTCTTGATGTTTCTTTTATGTTTAGTAAAGTTAAGAATTTAATTAATGAATTGTTAATTCAATATGCTCCCACTTTACTTGTGGAGGACTCTTCCTCTTTCCTTCTGCCTAATCCATCACAACCTAATAAACTAAGGTTGGGTTCGTAATTTATTGTGGATAGGCAAAAAAAATCTAGCACTTCAAATTCTACTTTTTTCACCGAACTTGATGTATATCTAACAACACGTTTTGAGGTTAATTGTAACATCCGAAAAAATTTTCGTATGAAAATTAAGCAAAAGTAATGTTTAAACCTTAAGTTATGAAGGATAATCAAAGGTTGATCAAAGGTTGATAGAATGTTGATGGGAAACCATTAAGGAAATGTTGAAAAAATGGCTTAAAACGACCATGGAAAACCGTTTCCATAGTCGTTCTCAATTGCTGCCTGAATGCATTTTGTGCAGAAATTTAAGGGTGAACCACCACCAGAATGCCCAGAGGTCGTTCCAATGGCCGTTCTCCACAAAATTTCAGACTCAGAAATGTGTTTTTGTGTATAGGTGAAACGACCACCAAAACGGTTTGCTAGGCTATTTTAAAAACCGTTCTGACCGACAGAACTTTATAAATTGATGCGTTTTGAATGAAAGAAAGAGAAAAAAACATAAGTTACGAATCTCTATCATCCAAGAGCCCTAAAAAACTTTCCAAACATTTATAACCTTAAAAATCTTGAATTTTATACCTAGAAACTCATAGATTTCATACTGGAACGTAATCTAGACGAGTTCTAGAGTTTCTATCTGATTTTCAGCATGGTAAACTCGTTGTCATCTGACATTTTTGTTTAAATTGAGAGTTTTAATTAAGGTTTGATTATTCTATACTTAGAATTAATGTGAGAAAGGTTAGGAAACATTTTTTATATGATTAATTGCGTACACGAGGATTTGTACAGCGATTGGATCGAAGTTGAGCCCGGCGTCGACTTCATTAAATAGTCGAGGTAAGTGTTATTACGCTTAGTAAATTGATTTGTAAAGTAATTCATATGTAAGAAGGTAGTTTTCTTTAGGCTTATATAGTTGTAACTATAGTTGGCCTATAATGTTGTATTTGAGATTGCTAGATATAGAAAAATCATATTGAAAATGATATATTTTTGGCTATGTGTCTTAGTTGACATATGATTGACATTTATATGTTCTAATGAACATATGGTTGATTATTGATTGATTATTGAAAAGCATATATTTTCTTAATTATTATGAAAAGTATTAGATTGCTTGTTGAGTATGGCATTGTTATTGAAATGATGAGTTGACTATGGATTGATGACATTCTTATTTTGAATGTGTATAAATATGCTCTTTTGATTATAATTAACATATGGTTGATAATATGTTGATAATGAGGCATGTATTGCTTTGTGATATGTATATAAGCATGTATTGCTTATGGAGCATACTTGATTGAGTTTGAGACAGATGAATGCATTGTACATTCATTGTGTTGCATTCATTGTGTGATACTGAGATTGATATCGTAGGCTGAACCTGAGGATTATTTCAAGAGAGATCTCGATGCCAGTCTGGGACCGATGATATTCCGAGCTGGGCTCGATGCCATACTGGGTACGATGCCGATCTGGGACTGGGG
>CANYCX010388293.1:0-10511 GCA_948193385.1 Breynia disticha f. nivosa | reverse complement strand
ATAGCCAATTCAATCGGTGTATTTAATCCTTCTTTAAATGTAGATTTTATTATAATCTGTATGGCTCCTATATGAACCCAACCTAATGTATTTCTTATTTCAGGTTTTATTTTTTGTAATTTATTTTGTATATCTCTTTTTGCTAATAAAGGTATCATGACTTTATTAGAAGTTAATGAGATATCCAAGACTTTTTCTTGAATATTTAATCCATAAAATAAATTATGTTTTCTAAGTTTTATATCTAATCTTTCCAATTTACTGATTTCAAATCCTAAATAATTAGATAAAGAAAAATTTTCTTTTTGTATCTGTTTTAATTTTTTCTTATCCACTAATATCTCTTGATAATATTCTCCTGTTTCTTCTACTTGATTATCAATTACAGATTCTATATCATGAGAGAGTGAAGTTGATGCAATATCCATTATTCACTAGATTCACTAGATGAAGTGTATTCTGTATCAGTCAAAATAAATATACTTTCATCTGTATCCACTTCTTCATAATTATTTATTTGAATAAACTCATCTTGTTGTATTATTTCTTCAATATCATCATCTATCTCTATCTTCTTCTTTATTTTTATCAGATTTTTTAGGACATTCATTAGCATAATGGCCAAATTCTTTACAGTAATAACATCTACATTCTTTAGTAGTAGAATCTTTCTTTCTTTTATAAGTAAGTTTTTTAGTATTTTTATAACCCTTTCTTTTATAATATTTAGTCTTTCTTCTTTTAAAATATTTCCTCTTAAAATGTTCTCTTTTTATATTTACGTTTTATTTTTCCATAATAGTAAGAACTATCACATCCTATTAGTATAGGCATTTTAAGATTATTGTAACATAAAGTTATCTTATTTTTTAATCGTTTAGATGTTTTTGCTAACATAACATCAGCACACCATTGACTTAATTTATTTTTAACATGATTAATTCTTCTACCTATAGTATCTGTTGTTCCTGGTTGATAAGTTTCTATCATTTTTTTACCCCAAAGGTCAGGTATTTTAGGAAAGAATAATGGTAAATAACTATCTGTATTATCAACTTTACCATATATTTGATAGTAATATTCTTGAAAAACACATATATTTATCAATTTCGCACATATCACATAACTATAATCTATATAAAGCTAAAGAATATATGTTTATTGTTTCTGGATCAACAATATATTTTCCTTCTCCAATAAATTCTAATCTAAATAACTCTGCTGCTTTTGTTATCAAATCAATTATATTATTATTTACTCCAAATACTTCAGCTTTTCTTCTGTTCTTAAATTATTCCAATATCTGGCTGTATTATTAACTAATGTTTTGGCTAAAAAAATCTTGTCATATCAAAGTCCATTTTATTTACTGTAATTGTTATCCTTAATGCTTCCCATTTATCTATAGCTTCCTCAATATTATTTATACAATCTAAATCCAAATAAATTTCAAATGGATTAATAGGTTCATTTTTCATTTTTTTTCATAAGATAAATATGATTCATTTTGAGTTTCTCTTCTAATAAATGGTTCTCTTCTAATCTGACTTGTAGTAGGTACATCGAAAACATTTGGATTTTGTTCTGGTTTGATTTTTATATTAACAAAATTATCTATTATTTCCATGTTTCCTATCTTTGTTACCAAATTATCTAAATCTGAATTATATTCAATTTCTGCAGAACACATTTTTTATCTTTAGATCATTTTTTATCTTTAGATAATGGTATAGTGTTTAATTTTTGTATTAATAAATTTCTATTATTTATTACAGATTTATCAGTTTTATTTTCTAATATTTTTATTATTCTTTCTCCTTAATAAATTATTGTTTT
This sequence comes from Breynia disticha f. nivosa, assembly GCA_948193385.1. Taxonomy (NCBI): domain Eukaryota; kingdom Viridiplantae; phylum Streptophyta; class Magnoliopsida; order Malpighiales; family Phyllanthaceae; genus Breynia; species Breynia disticha. The sequence goes on along the minus strand of CANYCX010388293.1, from coordinate 8,675 downwards.
TTGTATTTCAATTAAATCTTTCTCGATTTTTAAAAAATTTTCCTCTTCTTTTAGAACTTTAAATTCCATCTAAGGTGACGGGTAATTCCAATCACTATCGTCAAAATTATATTCAAAATCTTCCCATATACAATAATCATAAGTAAAATCTTCATCAGAAATATATAACTCTAAATTTTGTAAAATTATATCTTGTAGTAGTTTTATTGTAATTAAAATATACAATATTTGTTGATATATTTTAATATTTTGTGACATATTTTAGGGCTTTAAGGCTCTAGAGGCTTAAACAAATTTATTTCAGTTAATAGTTATAAAGGAAATAAAAGATATACGGATAAAAATGATATCTTGTTCTGTATCTGTATATGTTTATATATATATATATATATATGACATTTTATATTTTTGACATGTGGCATTCAAAATTGAAGAAATATCGATGATTCAAAATTTGAGATATTGATGTATTTGATATGATGCAGAATTTTGAGTACACATGTAATTTAATTGTTATCAAATTCTAATTGTGCAAAATTCCTTTTCAAATTTTAATTCATTCTACAAATCCAAACCCTAATAAAAATGAAGAAAAGGTGGGGCAGCATAAGAGAGCACAACTCTAGAGAAGAGTATCCAAATAACTCATAAATACATACAAAAAAAATTAAAATTTACCTGAGGGGATTGATGCGCGAGGTAATGAGGGAGTCGCGAAATTGAGGGTCAGGAAACTGCGTCTCCGCAAACTGATGCTCAGGAAATTCAGTAGAATGGAATCGAGGGTTGGGGAACTCAGGATTGTAGAACTGAGGCTCAGGGAATAACGCATCATTAAAGTAAATAAATCATCAAATCAGAATCTTTTCTATCGAAGAAACCAATCAACCATGATAGCAACAAGTCATGATTACAGGAATCAGATTTGCTTCAAGAAGCTATACTAACCAAATGAGAAGAGCACAAATAAAACATAAGAAGCTAAAACACCAATCTTTCAGAAAAAATGCATCAACTAGAGATTTATTAGTATTTTCCAAAGACAATCTTTTCTTAAATTAAACAAAGAATAATCATCAAAGAAAATACATATACCTTAAAAAAAAGAGAGATTTTGAACCAAGAACAAGCAAAAAAACATTTACAAAGGAGATACTAACCTCAAAATAGATATGGCGTGTCATGACCAAATTGAATGAATTCTTGCAACAAAGCTGGTCAAATAAGCTCTTAAACAATAATAAAAAAGAAAGAAAAAAAAAGAGATATGTATACCAGTGAGGATGTTAAGCTAACATTTTAAAAAGTATTCTTGCAACCTGCCAATCAAACCTGCCACAGTACAGAATGCCAAACAAGTAATTCAACTCGGAAAAAAAAAATACGACCAATCAAACCAAAAAGTAGAAGAGACGAATCTTTTGAATTTAAAAATACGACCAATCAAACAAAAATCCATTTCTTTTTCTTTCAAAATAAAATGAATTTAAAAAATTGCAACCTTCCAATCAAACCTGCCACAGTTCCAGACCCAGCAAGCAAGGACTAAGTTGCGTAGGGAAGTCTGGATCTCGTGATCTGCAGCACACTCCCTGGGGTCAAGCTTAACACTGATGGGGCTAGTAAGGTACAGAAGCAACTTGCATCTTCTGGAGGAGTTCTCCGGGACTCAAATGGTACTTGGTTGAAGGGATTTGCGGCGAACTTGGGTTCAGCTACTCAAGTAGAAGCTGAATTGTGGGGGGTCTTTTATGGTCTCGACATGGCTTGGGAGACGGGACTCCAGAGGATAATTGTCGCTGTGGACTCCACAACTACATTACAGTTGATTCAAAATCCTATTCACAGTTTTCATCCCCTTGCACCGCTTGTGGCGCGATGCAAGCAGCTATTGGCAAGGGATTGGGTGGTGAAGTTCAAACACTCCTATAGCGAAGGAAATCGAATTGCGGACAGATTAGCTAACTGGGGAAGGGAATTAGAGGTAGGCTTCCATATTTTGCAGCATCCTCGAGTTTGTTGTAAGGATATCCTTTGGGAAGATTGTATGGGAATTTCATTCCCAAGGACTATTGTCGTTGAGTAATTAAGTTCTGGGCTATGTTCTCACCAAAAAAAAACATGGAAAAGAATACGATCACTCAAACTAAAAAGTAGACAAGACAAATCTTTTGAATTTATTGGGAAAATAGTAAACAAAATATCCGCTTCCCATTCTAAGTGTTATAAAAATATATTTTTATTGTCCCAAAATAAATATCAAAAATTAATTTTTAACAAAAATATTATTAAAATATTTTTATATATTAATAATAAAAATTTATATTCTCAATAAATATTTACTTCATTACCAACCATATTTTTTTTGTGTAATTTTAATAAAAAAATAAATTTATAAAAATTACTATATTAAATGACAAATCTTAAAATATATAATAAAAAAATTGAAACATGAGACGAAAAGAATAATCATTAACCAGACCTGGAGCTCGAGGAATTGAGGCACGTGAAATTGAGGTTGAATCAATTGCACGAGCCTCAATTCCCTGAGCCTCAAATCCACGAGCTATAGATTACGAATAAGGAGAATCGAGTCATGTAGAACTGATGCATGAGGAATTGAGGCTTGGGAAAGTTATCCTTGAGATTCTACACGAAAGATAACAAAAAAAATATATAATATCAAAAAATATAAAATTGAATATTAACATATTCAGTTTCGTTTCAAATAATCTGTTCAACGTAGTTCTTGGGATATAAGAATTTTTTGTTAAAAAAATTTAATAAAAGGATTGAACTATCAGAGTTTATATGTTAAGGATCGAAACAGAATAAGTGCGACCGCTGAAGCCATAGACAGAGTATATTTTCAAATATTTTCGGGAGGAATGGAATCCAGTTGGTGCGAACTGCGAAGGGGAAGAAAATAACATAATTTTTTTCCCAAAATTTGTACTATTAAATAGCCAGAGTTTTTTTTTTTCAGAATTGCTAAAACACAAATTTTTTAACAGAAGAACAAATCAATGTAAAAGAATCGAACATAAAAACCAGAAAACTCACATGGTGTTCAGTTCTCATAGAAGTCATCTCTGGAGGTGAGTTTTTGAGTGAGAGTTCGGGATAGGTTCAAAAGTAGTGGTATGTTTGAGATACGAGTAATTTAAGTTTGTGTTTTCAAAGAGACATGGGAGGTGGTGTTTTGAGAGGCTTGATGGTCGTGTTTTGTATGGTAGATGTGGAAGTGAAGAGAGAGATGTAGATCTGAGAGTTTTTTCAAACGTAGAGGAGATGAAAATTGAAAGGTCGTAGTTGCAGAAGGGAGTGGATGATGACGACAGTGAGTAAGATTGAAGGTACGTGTTAGATAGGACTGTGTACTGTAGAGTTAGGTCTGGACAAATCATGTGTATTCATTCATCCATCTAACGGTGTAGATTGATTTTAGTTAAATCGACGACCTGTGATCCATCCAACGCTTGAGTAAAAAAAGAGTATTGATTCGTGAAATCTACTCCCTCCGTCCCACGATATTTGTCGTTTAAGGTTATGCACACAGATTAAGAATGTATTTAATATGTCTTAAGTTTGTGTTGAATTATGTATTATATCATTTGACTTAACAAATTATGAAAACAACTAAATTAAATTTGTATTGGAAATGTAAAACTAATAAGGGCAAACTTGGAAAAATCTCTTAAATGTTACATTGGTAATACAAAACGACATGTAATATGAAAAAATCAATTTTTTCTAAAGCGACAATTATTGTGGGACGGATGGAGTATGTGCTAAGAATTGGCTATTCAAAGGAATCTATCTTCTTCCGATAAAGAGGTACAAAGATGATCGATATTATTCTCCATTTCAAAAATGCAAACACATGGATTCTAATTTATAAATCAACGATTATTATTCGTGAGTATTCCAATCAATAACCATCAAAATAAATTCAATTCTTCAATCCAAAGAAAAAAAATATATGTTTTCAATAAAATCCTTCCTGGTAAACACCATCCTAAGATCATGTTATGACCAAACTTATCAAATACAAAGTTCCCAAGCAGATTTGATTTGAAGGCTTCCTGAATTTTAGTTTCAGCAAACTTTTGTGTTTGTGCCAGTGTTTACATACAGATGACATGTAAACACACACAGACAAAAATATATGCCACTGTTTTTTAGCTCTCTTCTCTCTCTCTTAGATGAACAATCTGTGGTGCATCAAAGTTTCGCATCTTTTAGCTCTTTATATATTCCAAAACATCACTTTCTTATTCCATTTCTAGAACAATACCAAATCAGCCAAGAAACTCATTGTTATGAGTTTCTTGTAGCCTCAAAGGTGATTTTTTGTTCTCCAAACCTGGTTGTTTATGAGTGCTTTTTTTCTGATATTGCTCGAATTTCAGCTTGGAATTGTTTGTTGGCTTTGTTTTTAATGAAAGATTGAGTCTTTTGTGGATTTGTTGTGTACCATTTGGTTAGAATGAGACAACTCTTAAATAGTTGACTATGTGAAGGGAGACAATCACAATCTACAGACAAATGCAACACTAGTTCGCCTAATTCGGACGTAATCGCATAGAGAATGAGAAGTAGATATAGTTAAAATATGAAGGGGAAGTAACCATGTGACAAATGCATTAGCAAATAAATGACTTCTTCTCCCAAAAAGGAATTCATTGTCTAGATAATACTCCGGTGCATATAATGCACCATTTAGATTTTGATAGTTTTGAGGAACCAGTCCATTCGTTATGGTGTAATTTGGTCTCTGACTTATATATATATATATATATATATATTCATTGAATAACTTGGGTAGATTAACTAATATTCGTAAAAAAATGCTTGAGTAAATGAAAAAAAAAGTATTGATTCGTGAAATGTGTATGCTAAGAATTGGCTATTTAAAGAAATCTATTTTATTTCGATAAAGAGGCACAAAGATGATCGATATTATTCTCCTTTTTTCAATAAAATTTTTTCATGTCAAACGCACTCTCATTTCCATTGAAAGTATTATGGTAATTCTCTTCATGGCTTTCCTTGATGTTTTTATGTTATCGTTGAAGTGACGAAGCTATATCTTTTTGGCTGGATCTCCTCTCATTGAAATCTATGGTTGAATATAGATTTTCATATTCGTCCAATAATAATATATAATTTTTGTCGTATTACGCGAATATTGTAACTAATATTCTTAAAAAAATATTGAAGTAAATGAAAAGATAGAAAGTATTGATTCGTGAAATGTATTTGCTAAGAATTGTCTATTTAAATGAATCTATCTTATTATGATAAAGAGGCACAAAGATGATCGACATTATTCTCCTTCATTTCAGAAATGCAAAACATAGAACTTTCGTAAGTAGGTTTAGCGGTAAAGAGGTCAATCAGCACACTGAGGATGCGAAGTTCGATCTCAGTTCCATAGCAACGCTAGAAAAATATACAGACCTATATATGCTGGTTTGCCAACTCCAACTGAGGCTATTACCCTTAGCTTGTTGCCTAAAATTAAAAATAAATTGCAAAACATGGATTATAATTTATAACTTAACGAGTCAATAACCATCAAAATAAATTCAATTCTTCAATCCAATGAAAAAAAAAATATTCCCTCCGTCCTACAAAGATCGACACAATTTGACTTTTACAGTTTTTAAAAAATTAGTAGTCGTGATAATTAAAATTAGTTAAATTATGTATTATTACTATTATGTCTTTAAAAATTTTTATTGGAAAAGACTCTACTATTAAAAAAATTATTTCATAAATGAGGATAAGAATATCAATATGTTTATCATAAATAAGTTTAAAAAAAAATATACCTATATATCATAATACTATATATAGAAAGTGTGTCTTTTGAGGACGGACAATATGTTTTCATTAAAAGCCTTCCTGTTAAACACCATCCAAAGATCATGTTACGACTAAACTTATTAAATACAGAGCTCCCTAGCAGATTTGGTTTAAGGCATCCGGATTTCAGTTTCAACAAACTTTTGTTTTGTGCGAGTGTTTATATAGGGATGACATGTAAACACACACACACACAAAAATAAATGCCACCATTTTGTAGCTCTCTTCTCTCTCTCTCTCTTAGATAAACAATCTGTGGTGCATCAAAATTTAGCATCTTTTAGCTCTTTATATACTCCAAAACATCACTTTCCTATTCCATTTCTAGAACAATACCAAATCAGCCGAGAAACTCATTGTTGAGTTTATTGTAGCCTCAAAGGTGTTTTTTTTTGCTTCAGACCTGGTTGTTTACGAGGGCCTTTTTCTCATATTGCATGAATTTCAGCTTGGAATTGTTTGTTTGCTTTGTTTTTAATGAAAGATAGAGTCTTTTTGTGGATTTATTGTGTCCCATTTGGTTAGTTTGTTGAACGGTGAATTGTTGAAATGAAGTTTATTTGTTAGAACCCTTTTGTTGAATTTGCTTGAGTTTTAGTTTAGAATTGTTTATTTGCTTGATTTTTAATGGAAGATTGATTGTTTCTGCGAATTTAATGTGTCCCATTTGATGTTTTTGATGTTTATTTTGTAGTTTTTTGTATTAGGCTGCATGGAGATCGACAAAGCAATAGGTGGAAGTGATGATAAAAGGCTTAAAACTAAGTACAAGAATGCTATTTATGTTATTCAAAGAGCTTTCGCACTTTATTCGTGAGTTCTTCATTCTTTGCCTTTGAGTTGGTGATTGTTTTGTTTATTGTATTATTCATAATCTGGCAGTGAACTGGGGTTTGGATTACATTGTCTTTGTGCTGTCTAATAACTGTGAAACCGAGTTTCAGTTTGTACAAACTTTGGCAGCTTCGTTTGGTTTCTTGTGTCTAGGATAATATGTATGAACATGTCTTTATTAATCAGATCATTGAACTCAAATTTTCAGATCAGTGGCCTGTTCGTATACGTAAGGTGAAATATTGGAGAACACAAATTAGAACTATGAGATACTATCATTTATGTACCGAATAAACCGTTTAGGCGATTTAATTTTTAGAGATTAATTTGAAGGTCAGATGAGAAATAAATCAAGTCACTAATCAATAAGCAAAATTAACAATGCTTTATGTTTCTAAACAGGAATGAAGAGGTAGCATTCAGCTTTAATGGAGGGAAGGATTCAACTGTAGGTTTTTCATCTGCTCCCTTGCCGTGGTTTCTTTTTTGTCTCCTTGAAGTGACAAAAAATGGATTTGGATGTGTAGGTTTTGTTACACCTGCTTAGAGCTGGATACTTTTTGCATAGAAGGGAACAAAGCTGTGCCAACGGTGATCTGACAAGTTTCCCAGTTCGAACAATATATTTTGAAAGTTCTTCTGCTTTCCCTGAGATAAATTCATTTACATATGACACTGCCTCTAGGTAAATCTTTCCCATTTCCATTGATATTCTTCTTTCATATCGCTCTGATAATGAGGCATTTGTCAAAAGCATTGTGCATAGGTTTGCGTTAGTCAAACATGAAAGATCATGCATTTCAAGCAGTTCTGTCAATTCCTATGTGATTGACTGCCTTTCTGTTTTATAGGTATGGTTTGCACATGGATATTATAAGAACAGACTTCAAATCTGGGTTGGAAAATTTATTGAAGGCTAATCCAATCAGAGCTATTTTCCTCGGTGTTCGAATTGGTGATCCTACCGCGGTATGTTTGACAGCACTTTATGTTGAGGGGAGATATCTGAAACTGCATAACCTTCATATTCCCACAATATTTTGACAATTCTTGTTGGTTATATCTAATATAAGTTATAAAACAAATATACCTGAGCATGCACTTTTTGCCTATTGTCACAGGTAGGCCAAGAACAGTTCTCTCCTAGTTCACCTGGATGGCCGCCGTTCATGAGAGTTAATCCTATATTGGACTGGTCTTACAGGTCTGCTCTTCATGAATTCTCTTGATGCTGTATATTCTTTAGAAGTGTATTTTTGGTTGTTCTTATAGTTGATGAACAGAAAAGTGTCCAGAGCTTAGAACCCGAAACATTTTCCTAGCTCGTTCTTATTCTTTAAGTTCTAAAGCATGCCGATATTATAATAGCCATCTTAAATACCTGCGCCGATTGCCCCATATCTCCAAAATGAGTGCAAGTGGCAAGGCACAATATACTTGTATTATGCAATAATCAGAGCATATAATCATCCCATCTTAAAATCATTAATCTTGCTTAAAGAGCGAAGACAGAGACATTTACTCCAAATAGAATATAATGTAATTGTATTATAAGAGAGGAAGGACAATGTCCTATTGTACTTTCCCTCTTCCACTCTTACTCCATACTTTATATGAATAACTTAGTATTGCTGACATCCCGTCATCAGTAAATAGGTTTTCTTTTTCCCTATTTGCATCATAGAATGATTCGATGAAAGAGTACTCCATGATTTAATGGAACTCATCATTTGGATAACTATCCTTGTTATGATATTTATTCATCTTTATTTTATTTAACCTATTTGACTACTTTTACTATGAACACAAACATCTGTCTTTTTGAGTCCCATATAGTGATTGACAGTCCCTAATGCTGTATTATGAACTCCCATTATGTTCTGCACTCTACTGAATGTCTCTTGTGATCAAGTTCACTTTGTCAATTTTTTCTTGTCAAGTATGGTTTCCTTTAGTTTGCTATTTCAATT
>CANYCX010388207.1:0-10166 GCA_948193385.1 Breynia disticha f. nivosa | reverse complement strand
TTCGTATTTATCAATTATTGCACAATTCAACCAACAACCTATCATTGTTAATGCTTTATTGTATTTTTACTTTAAGCACCGAATCAAATTAAGTACATCGTTCCCTGAGAGATTCGATCCCGGAGGGTATATTTCCGTGGTAAAACTACACTGATCTAGTACGCTTGCTAGAACCCGGTCACAACCTTTTGGTAATATAAAAACACTGAACACATACAAAGGCATACTTTGTGCGATAGCCTTAAGCAAAACTTCCTTCCCTGCCCGAGACAGAGTTCTAGTATTCCATTCACTAATCTTCCTCCACATTTTCTCCTTCATATAGTTGAACGTCTCCATCCGATTCCTCCCAACAACAGTCGGCAGCCCCAAGTAAACCTCGCCGATTTTTCCTTCATTAACTCCCAACAAATTGCATATCTCCAGTCACATCCCCTGACTTGTATTTGGACTGAAAACCACCAAGGACTTATTAAAATTTATCATTTGGCTGGACGCCCATCTATAAACCTTCAGATCTTTTCACTTCCCTCGCCTCATCTTCACAAGCCTTAAAATATAGATAACTATCTTCCGCAAAAAGGAGATGAGAAATAGCCGGAGCACCGCGCGCAATCTTACATCCTGAAACCCACGAATTCTGTTCACTCAACTTTGGCACCCCCAAAAGACCCTCAGCACAAATAAGGAACAGATACGGCGAAATCGGATCTCATTGCCGCAAACCCCGTTCAGGAATAATTGGCCCCAAATCTCCAACCTCAGTTCGAATCCAGTATCTGACCGACCCAACACAACTCATAATCAGCCCCAGCCATTTTTACGAGAAACCCATAGCTTCCATTATCACTTTAAGATATGCTCATTCGACCCGATCTTAGGCCTTACTCATGTCCAACTTCATGGCCACCCACCCCACTTGCTCATTCCTCTTCTCATTCATAAAGTGTTGGATTTCGTGTGCCAAAATCACATTGTCTGCAATAGAACGACCTTTAATGAAGGCACTTTGGTTCTCTGAAATTAACGTTGACAGCACCACCTTCAACCGCATAGCCAACACTTTCGAAATCAGCTTGTAAACACCGTACATAAAGAGATGGGTCTCAGATCACCCATGACTTCCGGAACGCGTTTTTTGGGGATCATGGTGATAATCGTATCATTAATACCCGCAGGCATCGCCCCTCCGTTCAGAAAATCCAGGCATAGTTTTGACACCTCCCCACCAAAAATATGCCAAAACTAATTAATGACGAAAATCATTGCAAGTTATGTTACAAACAAATATACAATATACTTGACGATCATATCGATAATAAGGTTGATGAATCTATTACACGCATCAATCCAAATGCATAAAGTTAAGAACTCATATCAAAATGGGAATGTTTGAACACTAAATAAATGAGTCAACAAAGTTATTTGTTTCCTTAGTAATAATAAAAACAAAATGGGAATGTAAAGGCTAAAGATAACATGCGAATGAAAAATTTACGTGTAATCTAGTCATTAAGAAAACGCAAGAAACAAAGAAAAAAAAAAGAAAGATTTACGTGTAAAAACAAATACGAGATTTTGTACGAGTGAATTCTTAGATGAGAACTCATAAAATAATCTTTATTAAGCATATTATGTAATATTTTATAATATTTTTATTATTTTTTTGTTATATAATAAAAATATTAATTTTTATTATGTAATTTTTCATCTTTAAAGTTACATAATTTTATACATATTACATAGTGATTGAATGCACCAACTAAAAAATTATAAAATCTAATAATTGTGAGGGCCTTAAAAACATTTTATGCATTCTCACTCAAGAAGTTACCTTTTGCATGTACAGTTTGTTTTCCTTTTTAGTTACAAAAAATTTAAAATTTAAGAAGATCTGGCTTATCTATCTTTAAGATAAAAAGACCAATGAAAAATTGTCTTTAAAAACTAAAAATTAGCATACCAAACGAGTGCTAAGGTCGAAATTCGAAACTCAAACCTTTCTAACAAAGCCGATAAATTTTCGCACTACATCCAACATCCTCAGACTTGTACATTTTGTTTTTGGTCATATGGTCTAAAACATTACCTTTCCTACACGTCCGAACACACATCGCGCCACACTGCGCGTTCAGAACGCGTCAAGGCTGGAAAACGTGCAAACCTGACAGACCAAACCCAAAACATTAAGAAAACCCGAACCAACCACATCATACCTCGTTGGTCATACGTTCTTATTTTAAGTCAGCACTTTACACCGACTTCATATTATAAGCGTCAAAGTTGGCCTTTCATTCTTCCTTTGATCGATTCCAACCCTAAAATTCTAAAACTACCACCCTCCCCTGACCTGACCACTCGGCAACGCCGAGCTTTTGACGCTTCGTTGGTCAATGGTCAAACATTCAAAACATCCCACAGCCTCAACCAACATTAGTCATATTCATATTATTATTATTTTGGTTCTTTTAAGTTTTGAATGTTGACAATAACACGTACCTCCACACCTATATATACTTACAGATAAACTTTATGTTCTTACCAAAAACATTTTGTGACATACAACTAAACTCTTTGAACTAAGATAAGAACATAACATTCTTTCTTCGTTGGTTGTTTGATTGTTTGTGGAAGTTGTTTTTATAAATATGATTTCACAGTGGAGGAAGAGGAGGGCGGAGAGACGGGCTAGGAAGGAGCAAGGGGAGGGAGAGGTCGGTGAAATTGAGATACAGATACCGAACCATTTCCGGTGTCCGATATTGTTGGAAATAATGAAGGATCCGGTGACTGTGTCGACGGGGATTACGTATGATCGAGAGGGTATTGAGAAGTGGATTGAGGCGGGGAATGTTACATGTCCGATTACAAAAGGGGTATTAAAGAGTCTTGAGCCTATACCAAATCATACAATAAGGAAGATGATACAGGATTGGTGTGTGGATAATAAGTCTTATGGGATTGAAAGAATCCCAACTCCGAGAATTCCTGTGAGTTCTTATGAGGTTTTGGAGATGAAGTCCAAGATTGTGGTGTCAAGTAAGGGTGGAGACAGCGTTTTCTGTCAGAATTTGGTGGGCAAAATAAAGGGTTTGATCAAGGAAAGTGAAAGAAACAAGAGATGCATCGTGAATAATGGAATGAGCCTTGCATTGTGTTTGGTTTTCGAAGAGTTTTCGAGAGCTGATCTTGAGGCAAATGTTTCTGTTCTGGAGGAAATATTATCATGTTTGACATTAATTCCATCTCTAGATGCAGAAGCTATTTCTCATCTTTCTTCAGCAGTCGCAATGAATTGCTTGGTGTGGTTCTTGAAGAGTGGCGATTTATCCAGAAGAAGAAATTCAGTTCTGATGCTTAAAGAGATTGTTTCTGTTAATCAAATCAAAGCAGTATCGCTGTCTCGTATTGATGGAGCAATGGAGGCTTTGTTTAAGCTTGTTAAAGAACCCATTAGTCCAGCAGCCACAAAGGCTTCAATGGTGACGATTTATCATATGATCACTTCACCATCTCCAACAAGTAAGACAGCTATCAAGAAGTTTGTGGACATGGGTTTGGTCTCATCTCTACTAGAAACAATTGTAGATTCCGAAAGAAGTGTCTGCGAAAAGGCGCTCGGCGTTCTTGATGGGATCTGTGGTTGCGATCATGGAAGAGAGGAGGCTTACAACAATGCTCTATCCATACCTGTTATCGTCAAGAAACTTCACAGGGTTTCAGAGTTGGCGACCGAGTTTTCGGTATCCATCTTATGGAAGCTCAGCAAGGGAGAGAAGAGAGATGGTGGAGTTCTTGTTGAGGCTCTTCAAGTTGGCGCCTTCCAAAAGCTGTTGCTGCTTTTGCAGGTTGGCTGTGGAGACAGAACTAAAGAGAAAGCAACTGAATTACTGAAGCTGCTGAATCCTTACAGAGGAAGAGTGGAGTGTATAGATTCCATGGATTTCAAGGACCTCAAAAGGCCATTTTGATTCCACATTTTAGAGACGATTACAATTAGTCTTATATTTTTTCATACAACTGATTCATTTTTAATGTACAAAACAAATTCATACAATTGAATATACTTTATAGCTTTGCTTGAAGCAGAATTTTTCACACAATCTTTAATTGATCATGCCACTCACAAATCAGACTCCATAGAAAAATGACTTGCATGATCGTGTTTTGAGGATCATATACATTCAAGCAGGAACAGAAGGTTTCTTAGTAGTATACACATTTCAGAATCTAGTCAAGTTAAAACTCCAGGTTGGTTAGAAATAACTGCTGGACCTGTCGCCTTGTCGACAAAGAGTAATTGAAAATTCAAGAACATTCATCATGTGTCCACAGAAATGTCGATGTTTCACCAGCAGATGATTCAAAATTGACATTTCGTCTCATCGTGTTTCGTGCTATGTTTCGGTAACAGAAACGCGTATCCAGCTACGATTCTGCACTGGGTTTGGTTTTGGAGAACTTAGCAACTGCCTGGTAGAGATTCTCTTCCTCAAAGGGCTTTGAGACATAACCATCCATTCCGCATTTCAGGCATTCATCATAAGTGGCATGTATCACATCGGCTGTCATGGCTAATATTGGTAAGTGCCATTTGTTTTTTCCAGCTGTGCCTTCTTCAACCATTGACATACCATTCTTTTTTTCATTTGCCTGGTTTTCCATCTTCCGGATTCGTCGCGTTGCTTCAAACCTAGTAAGAATAAGTCAATTGAAAGAACGATTTTTCAAAACAACTTTGATGAACATACAAAAGGGACATACCCGTCCATTTCAGGCATCTGAATATCCATGAAGCATGCATAAAAATTGTGTGGTATTTTCAGCATGTCTAGAGCATCTTTCCCGCTGTTAGCACATTCAACATCAGCTCCAAACTTCTTCAGTGCGCCTGCTGCAACTCTAAGATTCACCCTATTGTCATCAACCACCAGAATCCTCTTGCCACCGAGCAGGCTCTGAAGATTAGAAGATCCATTTTGAAGGTCTTTTCCTGGCTGCCTCTTCTTCGCTGTCCCTAGCACTTGCAGAAGACATGCTGCTACCATACTTGCTCTAAGTGGTTTCATGATTACCGTGTCTGCAAAACCTGCCGCCTTGGCTTTATCAACTTCAATGTTACTAATATTAGTAGCAAGAAGAATCATCTTTGGCAACATAAGTGCATGTCTGTTTTGTAACCATGAGCTAGCTCCAACTTCTCCACCAATCCATGAATCCTTCTCGACCAGCACAATATCTGGCTGGGTTTTTCCTCTGCCATTGAAAATAGCAGTTCAAATGCATTGCTTCATCTAGTAGAATAATCTTTCACCAGAACTAAAGATTGAAATCCAATTCATTCAAGGGAAATGAAAGTTCAAACAATAATAGATTGGAAAGTCAGAGAAAGAGTTCCAATAATTTAAGTTTTCTCGTGTTTTTTTTCAGTTCTTGTCATCATGTTCCATTATACAAGTAAATGAAGCCTAATGAATCCAATGCAACAACTTAGTTTCTTATAAAGTTTGAATCCAGTATAGTATTTAAGCAGAGGAAGGAAAAATTCGAAGAACAAGTCATTTGTGGAATAAAATAATGAAACCTGTGTGCGTATCATCATTTTATTTTTTCAAATAAGATGACACCAGAAGCAAAATACAAGCCATGATTTCAAAGATTTGAGATATAACTAGTATTATCAATTTAATGACAGTTGGTGAGTTACTACAAACATCAGTTAGAAGAGCATGAGATACTCACCCTGGAATCACAGAACTAGTTTTGGTGCCACTTCCAGCTGCCACTTTAAGACTACTTGCAACTTCAGCAAGGATACCAAGTCTTTTCAAATGGTATTTGGTTATGGCTGCCCGAACTGGCTTTCCATCAACTACTATTGCTCTCATTCCTCTAAAGCTGGAAGGTAGATCTTCCGCGTTGCGTTTCTCAAAATTGTTCAATGTACCATTCTTGCACCTCCCAAAGACAGCTGTGAACCAAAATGTGCTTCCAACCTTCGGTCGACTGATAAAACTTATCTTACCACCCATAAGCTCAACCAGGCAATTACTGATGCTCAATCCAATGCCTGTTCCTCCATAATGTCTAGAGGTTGAACTATCCGCTTGAACAAAGGGCATAAAAATACGATCTTGAGCACACATCGGGATGCCAATTCCTGTATCCTCCACGCAAACCATCAAAGTTACATTCTCAGAAGCACCATTAGCAGTTCTTAATGAAGCATGAAATCGGAATTCTTCCCCTGAAACTAAATGCCTGAAAGCTTCCCAACTGTTCCTATCATCAGCTGCCTGATAACCACTCAATGTTTTGAACTGACGTGTACTAGATATAAGTGCACATTCATGTGATCCTCCATTCAAACAAGGGTCAGCTTTTGCATCTGCCATTGTCTTGGCGTGTTCATCTAGATGAACTTTGACAAATATATGCCCCCTTTCAGTGAACTGTCAAACAGTTAATTACGTAACTATTCTCGTTCACCAAAGCATTTAAATATACATGAATCTACACTATTTGTAGTCCCATCAGATGACAAGTTGAGAAAACCACTTACCTTAACTGAATTCCCCACTAGATTAGTAATAATCTGTCTAAATCTCCCTGGATCCCCCACAACAATTTCTGGAACATCATCAGACACAAACAGTGCCATCTGTATGTGCAAAGTTGGCATAGAGACAACATTTCAAACAATTGTTCAATGACATCATAAACCAAGGATGCCGCCGCAATATATGCCAAAGGCATGCGTGAACAAGGCAATGTTAGTTTTAATGAATACAGTTAAGAAAGTGTTTAATAACGTAAGCCAAAACACGAATGATGCAACTGCTTTAATTAAGAAAAAGAAACTGAGTGACTTACCTCTATTCCCTTTTGTCTGGACTTTTCAGAAAATAAAGAAAGAACATCATCTAGAATGGATCGGATATCAAATGGGACAGTTTCCAACTCTAACTTCCCAGCTTCAATTTTTGCACGGTCAAGAACCTCATTGATCAGTGCTATCAGTGCCTTCCCACATACTTGAGCAGTCTGAGCGTAATCTCTTTGGGTCGAACTTAATTCTGTATCTAGAAGCATAGCAAGCATGCCTGTATCGTACCCAGATTGCATCAGCAATGATAAAGATCACATAAAATGCTTGAATTCAAAATGGGATGTATTTGGACATACCAAGAATGCCATTCATAGGTGTCCTGATTTCGTGAGATACTGTTGCCAGAAACTGTCATAGAAACACGAATGTCAATTGTATTACAACTTGAAAATGAGTACTGAATTAGAATTCCAAAAAGGCAGGAAAAATACCTGGGATTTAGCAACATCAGCAGCTTCTGCTTGGACTTTCAGCTCCTCCATTTCATGGAAGTCGTCTTCAACTTTAACAATACGGATTGCTGCGCCGTATAATATGTATCCAACTAATAAAACAATCACAAAAAACAAGAACGCAGTGGTGATTGCTGTCCAAGCTGTGGGTGCCTTCTCATGATACCTGCTCAGTATTCAAACAAATGAACAACTGTAGCAGAAAACCAAAATTGTCATTTTACTGAACCATTCCTACCTGCATATCATCTTATGCTTCCTAAATGGGTCTCCAAAATCAAGAGCACTCTCGTGCAGAAGAGATGTGTCACCATCTTGATTTTGGTGTCCATACATGATTAATGGGTCAGACAAGTTAGTCACATCATAAACATACACCAAAATTGCCTGGTTTCCAGCAAGTTGTCCGAGTAGATTCTCCACCAGGGACTCAACATCAAAGGATCCACCAAGATATCTGAATTGAGAAGAAAGATTTCATAAAATTCAACACAAAATTTTTCAGTAGATAAAAGAAACCCCACTAGCATTTACCCTGCAGTTGCTTCAATACGCTGTGCCACGGTTGGGTTTGGGGGGAGCTTAGACTTGTAAACAGGGAATGTCAACACAACACCAAGATGATGAGAACCAAGCAACCTGAAGGGACTTGTCAAAACAGCTTTACCTGTGGCCCTAGATCTTAGTATGTTTTCTCTATCTTCCTGCATCACTCCAGAATAAGCAGGTTCTCAAATAAGCCACAATTCCTGCATATACGGATAAGCAAATTGAACTCGTATGTTCCGAAGTTTACCTCCCCTGACATCATGTCGAGAGATTCAATGTAGGAGACAGTTTCTTGAGAAAATATCACCGGTGCGTATTCATCTCGCACGGGTGAAGGCTCCCTCACCATTGTCTTTATTGTCCAAGAATGTTGCTTCTCAAATTCATCTCTCTCCGAGTGAATAACTCTCTGTGCATAAGCAACCCCGCTCAGTAACGGCCGCTCAAAAGCTGTTCTTGCAGTGTACTCAGCAAAAGTTTCCTGAATGTTGTCAGCCAAAATAATCTCGTATCAGTCAAACAAATGTTCAAGAATATTTTTTTCCTCCATTGCTTAATTCATCTAACCATAAAATAAGGAAACCGATTACATTACTCAATCTTTATTGGGACAAAATTTGGGTTTATTCCCAATCATTTCTGCTAAAGATCAACAAAGAAAACTACAATGTCCTGTTCCTCACAGAAAACCAACATTAAAAATCTCCTTTTTCAGCTTTACTACCTAATATATAAACATAAAGTTGACTCAATAAAGCTGGGAGCTCTGCTTCAACTGATCTTTCTTTCAGAAACCATAAACTACCATCTTTAGCTACTTCTAATGAAAAAAATAAAAAATTTCTCCCTCATTTCTCCAGAATTTCCCAAAAACCAGGGAGACTGACAAAACCTTCAGCACCAACAAAAAAGAAAATGAAGAACAAGAAGAAATACATGACAAACCTGATCAATTGCGGAAGGATTCTTGTAATAATGGAAAGTGGAGACAAGAATTGCAAGAGCATGAACATGGTTAACACTAACACTAAACTGATCTTGCAACATCCTTGCTCTTTGATCACACATACTACCAAGAACCTCCCTTCTCCTCACTTTATTTTCAGCATCCATCCGATTATATATTGTCATACTAAAAAATCCCATCCCAAAAATCCAGAACATCAAAAACTTTGGAAGCCAACTTCTGTGAGCTTGAATAAATGTGTAACCTCTTTGACTCTCTCCCTGTTGCTCATTTACCTTCACACCCACTGAGTTACGCTCAATGATTTGTTGCATTTTCACACCCATCACTCTCCAACCACAACACCAAAAACTCACAAACTAATAAAATCTTTTAACTTTTACCGATTTCCAACCTCATTTCTTACCAAGAACGAACCTTTCATTAAAATATGCAAAGAAGGACACACTAATGAGCTCTTCAGCTTTGAAAGTTGCTTTTTTGTTGACAAAATAATATTACTATGTGCGTATTTAAGACGAGTAAAATCTAGATGGAAGAAAAAAAAGAAATGAAATAAGAATGTATGTAGTTAAAAATTGATATTACTCACAAAAACAAGCAAGCATGGTTCTCAAAAGATGGAAACAAGCTCAGTTTCCAAAGAGACTCTGTAAATCAACAACGGCCATGAAAAGAGAGAAATTTAAGAGATTTTTAACTGTAAGCGTGAAGTTGCAATCTTTATATTTTAACTCTTTCCTTTTCTTGGTTATTAGAGGAAAGAAGACAGAGAGAAGCACGTTCACTGCACATTTGTTTATTATATTAAACTAAACTATTCCTCTCTCAAAAAAGTTGAGAGCTTTTTTTAGTCTTCATGTGCTTGAGTGTGTTCATCTGGTCAAATCTGTGTCTGAGATATAGAGAGAGAGAGAGAGAGAGAGATTGTGCTTGCGAGTTGGGAATTATTTGGAAAACGGAACAACTGTTCCTGCTAGAACATTGCCAACTTGGAGTTCCACCCAAAATGTCGCCTCTACTCTCGTTTCGCTCGGCATTGTAGCGGCCCCTGAGTTTTGTATAAACTAAATAAAATTAAAATTTTTATTAATTTTATCGATGCGACATTCATTTAAAAACTTTAAACACTTTATAAACTAAATTATGAACATCGCATTAAAAGAACTAACAAAATTTCTAATTTAACTTAATTTATAAAACCATTACAATTGTTTAAAAAATAGAAAGACTAAAATACTAAAATCTGTGCTTTGCTTTTGAAAGAAGAGTGAATCGAATATTGAAGATACGCTTAGCCATCCTATTC